>CM059198.1:1855130-1913888 GCA_030323885.1 Branchipolynoe longqiensis
ATTCTCACACTGTGACATCACAACAAGCTCACACAATTCTCACACTGTGACATCACAATAACCTCACACAATCCTCACACCATGACATCACAATAACCTCACACAATTCTCACACCATGACATCACAATAACCTCACACAATTCTCACACCGTGACATCACAATAACCTCACACAATTCTCACACCGTGACATCACAATAACCTCACACAATTCTCACACCATGACATCACAATAACCTCACACAATTCTCACACTGTGACATCACAATAACCTCACACAATTCTCACACTGTGACATCACAATAACCTCACACAATTCTCACACTGACATCACAATAACCTCACACAATTCTCACACCGTGACATCACAATAACCTCACACAATTCTCACACCGTGACATCACAATAACCTCACACAATTCTCACACCGTGACATCACAATAACCTCACACAATTCTCACACCGTGACATCACAATAACCTCACACAATTCTCACACTGTGACATCACAATAACCTCACACAATTCTCACACTGTGACATCACAATAACCTCACACAATTCTCACACCATGACATCACAATAACCTCACACAATTCTCACACCATGACATCACAATAACCTCACACAATTCTCACACCGTGACATCACAATAACCTCACACAATTCTCACACCGTGACATCACAATAACCTCACACAATTCTCACACCGTGACATCACAATAACCTCACACAATTCTCACACCGTGACATCACAATAACCTCACACAATTCTCACACTGACATCACAATAACCTCACACAATTCTCACACTGTGACATCACAATAACCTCACACAATTCTCACACCTGACATCACAATAACCTCACACAATTCTCACACGTGACATCACAATAACCTCACACAATTCTCACACACGTGACATCACAATAAGCTCACACAATTCTCACACCGTGACATCACAATAACCTCACACAATTCTCACACTGTGACATCACAATAACCTCACACAATTCTCACACTGTGACATCACAATAACCTCACACAATTCTCACACCATGACATCACAATAACCTCACACAATTCTCACACTGTGACATCACAATAACCTCACACAATTCTCACACTGTGACATCACAATAACCTCACACAATTCTCACACTGACATCACAATAACCTCACACAATTCTCACACTGACATCACAATAACCTCACACAATTCTCACACCATGACATCACAATAACCTCACACAATTCTCACACCATGACATCACAATAACCTCACACAATTCTCACACCATGACATCACAATAACCTCACACAATTCTCACACTGTGACATCACAATAACCTCACACAATTCTCACACTGTGACATCACAATAACCTCACACAATTCTCACACTGTGACATCACAATAACCTATTCCTATTTTCTTTTCTCTTTTTCTAAATCTTTTGACACGTTGCATCTTCTTATTTTCGAAACATCATAATTTGTCTCTGCTCTGCGCACTTTGTTCTGGATGATTAGAAAACAGGTTTTTTAGAATGTCACTTTTGCCACATTTTTGTCAGGAAATATCTATTTTTAAATAAAAATAGGGTCACCTACTAAGTGGAGGTTGCCTACTAAGCTGGGTAATGCGGTAGACTACAAATCAAATAGAATGACACTTGAGCAAGTAGCACAGTATGATCATACCATACATTAAAATTTGAACTTCAATCGTTTGTTTTGTGTTGTCCTACTTTTTGAAGTGATTGATGGCTTCTATGTACTATTTGGGTTTTGTGAGGAAGATCCCTATTTTTCTGACAATAAAAATCCCCATTTTCCTTCTTTTTTTTTTTACCCACTGCCTCACTTGGTAGGTTGATTCCCACTCTAATTTCTAAATGAAATATTTTCCATTTATGAAAACACCTCTGGGGACATTTGTAATATACCAATTATAAAACACTTAAGCAATGTTATGCATTGGGCTTGTCACAGTAATGTGCTAAATATAGACCATTGAATCTGTTTGTCCGACTGATGACTCATTTGAATCTTCAGACCAGCCGATGACGTCACTCACAACAAGCTAGTCCCCTTTCTGCTGTTGTGCTAAATATAGATGTTCAGTAGGCTTTTCCAAACTGGCTACTCACCTGAATAGTCATCATGCCGAGTGGGCAGCATTAAAAAGTCGCCATGAGTGCGCGCTGTCACAAGTTGGTTCCCATCCTGATATGACCTTAAATGTTGCCACGATGTAAAACTCCAACAGACAAACAAACATCCTTTACAGGGCTCGGTGGCTGAATCGGTAGAGCGCCGGCCTCGCGTGCGGGAGATCGGGAGTTCGTTTCCCAGTCGAGTCAAACCGATGACTTATAAAATTGATACTTGTCACTTCCTAGCTCGGCATTAATAGGATAGGACAAGGACTGGTTAACTCAGTGACAGGATAATGTGACTCTGTGGGATATCAGGTCATAGTGCTGGCAGCCTGGTCTCTCAGTGGGGCAGCACTATAAAGTCGCCATGAGTGTGCACTGTCACAAGTCAGTACCGTCCTAATAATACCTTAGATGTTGCCACGATGTACAACTCCAACGAACAAACAAACCTCCTTCTGTCCTGTAGACACCTGTACACGTACAGCCGGGTGCTGGACTTTACCATGCAGCGGGTTCTTGCCAACTTGTGGCGACTGTCAGAGGCCCTCAAAGACAACCTCACTCTTCGAATAGTCACGTGCACAGTGGATTCTACAAAACCCGCAGATGAGGTAAGGCCATGCGGTGGCAATTAGACTTTTCCTGACGCCTGGTTGAGAGCAAGTTCTTTTTATTTATTGAAATATTAAGAGACATGTAAATCTTTCATTGTTTTTGCTTACAATTGCATGGTCCGATGAAAACATCAAATTTTCAAAACCACGATTCTACATGTCTAACTTAGATACTGGTGCACTTATTAAACATTTGTCGTCACATATAAGGGAATACTGAGTCAATTTAATAGAACCTGTTTCTGCAGAAGCCTATCGTGTTAGAGTTTTGGCCAGCTTGCCAAAAGTAATTTGACACGTTTGCACTTCAAATATCTCAAAAGTTAGCCTTTTAAAATAAGTTACTTCAAATTAAAGTAAAGTAGATTATAAGGATCATCCTAATATGTTTATCTAAAAAAATGAGAGAAACTCAAAACTATCGGACTATGCAACTTTAAGGGGCCAACATGACCAATACGACTTTACTTATTCATAATTATCACGACCGGATATAACTAATATTTTGCAGTTTGGGCTATTTTCCGTTCCAACCAGTGGTCCACAACTGGTTCATCAAAGGCTGTGGTGTGTGCTGTCCTGTCTGGAAAAGTGTGTATAAAAGACCCCTTGCTGCTTATCGGAAAGAGTAGCCTATGTGGTGGGAGCAGGTTTCCTCCAAAGATATATGTCAGAATGACCATATGTTTGACATCAAATAGCTGATGATACGAAAATCAATGTACGCTAGAGGCATCGTTAAATAAAACAAGCTTTACTTTTGATAAATTCTGGCGTAATTCATTATACATCACTTTTTTCCCCTCAGACAATTCAAGCCGTGTCTGACTGCTGGTTGGAAGCTTCAAAACAAGTGCATCGACAGTATCCGGCATATGAGCGGATAGCTGAGGACACGCTGGACGTCATCTCGAGAGTCCAGAAGGAGAAGGGCATCCAAGAGGCCAACTTCATTGCGCAGGAATTGAGGGCTGAGCTGATGAAGGAATATGGATCAAATTTGAGAAGCTATGTCAAGTTCCTGGAACTGATGGGCATACTGGTAAGGCAAATAAGCAAAATGCTCTTTTGTTTCCTGTTTAATACCTGCCAGGTGTAGCCTGAAGTGGGTCAGGGGTTATTGCTTTGACTACAAATTGCATAGTCAGATGGTTTTGAGTGTGTGCTATTTTCTTTTAGATTAATATGTTAGGTTGATATGATCTGCTGGGTACAACTCTGCTATTATTGTAAAGATAAATATAAATATATTAAGTTGATCATTAGAGCCTCCTACCTTGTGTTAGTTTGAAAGACCTTTTTTTAAATTATTAAAAATGGCTGACTTTGGAGATATTTGAAGTGAAAATATGCCAAATTAATGTGTACGTCCATATCTGAAATCTGGCTATATGGTTGAGCAGTGACAGCTTCTATTATGTTCTATTATGTTCTATTATGTTCTATTATGTTCTATTATGTTCTATTATGTTCTATCATGTTCTATCATGTTCTATCATGTTCTATCATGTTCTATCATGTTCTATCATGTTCTATTACTTAGTATTCCCTTCTGCACAGCAACACATGCTTATTTAGTGACGAGTATTTAAGTTGGATATGTAAGCTCAAATCTAGATAAGTCTTTTAGTTTTGAAAATTCATCTGACTGCAATTTAAAAGAGATTCTATGCTTATTAGCAGTGAACGGTTGCAGGTTTTCCCTGCCTTTTTACTTACACATGAAACACATGAAACACATATAGAGAATCGTCATACCTGTCGCGGCAGGTGTTTTTACAAATGGCAAATATTGCATCGGGAGTGGGTTTCGAACCCACACTTCTGCCATTCCAGGGCTAGATTCCTAACCATTAGACTATCTAGGTTCCCTGATGCAATCACCTACTTATGTCTACCTGTGCATGTGACATTTCACTTGGGGAGGGCAGTGCATCTCAGTACACTTAACCCTTCAGTGGAGGTGTAAGTTTCATACTGTAGTGGTCTGCACTGACCTCTCAGGCAAGTAGCCCTCATAGACAGGTAGGCGTGGGTAGCGTGTTGATATCAGGGAGCCTAGGTGGTGTAATGGTTAGCACACTGGCCCGGAATGCAAAGAGATGTGGGTTCGAGTCCTGCTCTAGGTGCAATAGTTCCCATTTTCAACACCCCCATGACACTGGTCGCCATGACCATGATCCTGAAAAAGCTATGCGCTGTATGGTTGTTGAACCTACCCTGTGTATGTATGTGTTAATGCATTGCCTGTACGTATGTAATTGTAAGCATTAAAAGACTTACAATTCCAGGGGGACGAGTGTAGTAGTCTGCACTGACCTCTCAGGCAAGTAACCACATAGACAGGTATGTATGGGTAGTGTGTTGATATCAGGGAGCCTAGGTGGTGTAATGGTAGCACACTGGCCCGGAATGCAAAGAGATGTGGGTTCGAGTCCTGCTCTAGCCGCAATATTTCCCATTTTCATCACCCCCGCGACAATACTTACAATTACACACGTGCAGATAGTGCACTTACATTAGGTACAGTGCACACACACGTTCAGATAGTGCACTTACATTAGTTACAGTGCACACACATATGCAGATAGTGCACTTACATTAGTTACAGTGCACACACACGTGCATATAGTGCACTTACATTAGTTACAGTGCACACACACGTGCAGATAGTGCACTTACATTAGTTACAGTGCACACACGCGTGCAGATAGTGCACTTACATTAGTTACAGTGCACCCACGTGCAGATAGTGCACTTACATTAGTTACAGTGCACACACGTGCAGATAGTGCACTTACATTAGTTACAGTGCACACACGTGCAGATAGTGCACTTACATTAGTTACAGTGCACACACACATGCAGATAGTGCACTTACATTAGTTACAGTGCACATACACGTGCAGATAGTGCACTTACATTAGTTACAGTGTACACACCTGCAGATAGTGCACTTACATTAGTTACAGTGCACACACGTGCAGATATTGCACTTACATTAGTTGCAGTGCACACACACGTGCATATAGTGCACTTACATTAGTTACAGTGCACACACACGTGCATATAGTGCACTTACATTAGTTACATTGCACACACACGTGCAGATAGTGCACTTACATTAGTTACAGTGCGCACACACGTGCAGATAGTGCACTTACATTAGTTACAGTGCACACACACATGCAGATATTGCACTTACATTAGTTACAGTGCACACACGTGCATATAATGCACTTACATTAGTTACAGTGCACACGTGCATATATTGCACTTACATTAGTTACAGTGCACACACACATGCAGATAGTGCACTTACATTAGTTACAGTGCACACATACGTGCAGATAGTGCACTTACATTAGGTACAGTGCACACATGAGCATGGTTCGGCACTATGCACAGTGCAGCTTCGTCATGGAACCAATGTCATCTTTGGGGGTCTTTTCGCAAATGAGAAGCATTGGGCCTAGAGTGGGATTCGAACCCACACTCCTGCCATTTCAGAGCTAGTATAATCATGAGACTAGGCTCCCGGTTCAATGATTATTGATTATAATCATGAGACTAGGCTGCTAGTGCAATGATTGATTGATTGATTGGTGGTTGTTTTACGCAATGTCGGCAGCAAAGGCCATATTCACGGCATCCAGAGCAATGAACTTAGTACCCACACCTACATGTGTATGTGGCATTTCATTTGGGGCGATGAGTGCACTTGACTACAATACTAAAGATTCGCCATCTCTTACAGACAAGAACATTTATTTGATTTTAGGGTAAAGCAGTTGTATTCACTGCAAAAGAGACGACATATGTTGTGACTGACATTGAGTGGTTTGTGGAACTATTGTCCGTGATGTTGACCACCACATCGACGACTGCAGATTGTCACAAATGCCTCCACCCCGACACTCCAGTAATCCCCATCGAGAGCCTGGATAATGCCCTCAAGTCGGTCATCACAGAAGCTGATGTAAGTCATTGGTTAATTAATATCCTATTGTTTTATTTAGTGGAAACTGAGTAGCATGCCTTTACTTAGGTTATTTTAATATTTAAAAAAAAAAGAAGAATTCAATAAATAGATTTAAAGATCCCATGAGTTTATCATGTATTCCTATTCGATGTATCTTAATAAAACTGACACACTTAGAATAGAACTATTTGAGCTGAAGTCAGAATTCGACTCTGAGTACCCCGTGGTTATTAGTAGTAGTTCTGTGACGTCACACAGGGGAGGGAAGGGTGAACTTGCATAGATTATAAGGCATACTCATAAAGCTTCAAAATGACCATTAAGTGCTAGTATAGTTTAGACTACTGTCAAACACTAATCTGTCCTAACCTCTGTCACTGAGGACAGCCATTAGGGCTGAATAACACGAACAACCACAGTTTTACCACATAAACCCTGACACCGCGGTTGTTTTCCTAAATAATTCCTGGAGAATAGGCAGTTTCAAGCTCTACAATAATAACTGTGCATCAGTAAAGTGGTTTTTGTCATGTTAGAGTTAATTTATATTGTATTTATGAATGAAAACTCCCATAACTTCCTTCCTTGTTTAGTAGTTGTACAATTGAGCAACATGTTAATGTGGTGCCTGTTAATAGAGAAAATACGCAGTTTAATCAAGAAATAGCTTATTTTCCAAGAAGTCAATCTGAGTCGGATATCGGGTCATGCATGGTATCAGCGGCCTGGTCTCCCAGTGGGGCAGCACTATAAACTCACCATGAGTGCATACTATCACAAGTCGGTACCCGTACTGATATGACCTTAGATGTTGCCAGGACGTAAAACTCCAACAAGCAACCGACCAACCTACCCCCACTCCGCACCTCCCACCAACCTACCTCCCACACACACCCCAACCTACCTCCCACACACACCCAAACCTACCTCCCACACACCCCAACCTACCTCCCACACACACCCCAACCTACCTCCCACACCCCCCAACCTACCTCCCACACACACCCCAACCTACCTCCAACACACCCCAACCTACCTCCCACACACACCCCAAGCTATCTCCCACACACCCCAACCTACCTCCCACACACACCCCAACCGACCTCCCACACAACCAACCGACCTCCCACTTACACCCCAACCTACTTTCCACACACACCCCAACCTACCTCCCACACACCCCAACCTACCTCCAACACACACCCCAACCTACCTACCACATACACCCCAACCTACATGCCACACACATCCCAACCTACCTCCCACACACACCCCAACTTACCTCCCACACACACCCCAACCTACCTCCCACACACACCCCAACCTACCTCCCACACACACCCCAACCTACCTCCCACATACACCCAAAGCTACCTCCCACACACACACCAACCTACCTACAACACACACCCCAACCTACCTCCCACACACACCCCAACCTACCTCCCACACACCCAAACCTACCTCCCACACACACCCCAACCTACCTCCCACATACCCCAACCTACCTCCCACACACACCCCAACCTACCTCCAACACACACCCCAACCTACCTCCCACACACATGAACCACACCCCCCCAACCCCCACCACCCCAACCCCAATCTACCTCCCACACCCACCCCAACCTACCTCCCACACCACATCCAACCTACCTCCCACCCACCCCACACCCAACCTACCCAACCTACCTCCCACACACCCAACCTACCTCCCACACACCCCAACTTACCCCCACATTCCAAACCTCCCCCACACACACTCCCCTACTCCACAGCCACCCCCACCTCCCACACCCACCCCAACTACCTCCCACACACCCCCAACCTACTCCCACACACCCCCCCAACCTACCTCCCCACTCCACCTACCTCCCACACACGCCCCAACCTACCTCCCACAAACACCCCAACCTACGTCCCCATACACCCCACCCTACCTCCCACACACCCCAACCTACCTCCCACACACCCAACCCTCCTCCCCACCTCCACACACCCAACCTACCTCCCCCCCCAACCTACCCCCCACATACACCCCAACCTACCTCCCCACACACCCCAACCTACCTCCCATGCACCCAACCTACCTCCCACACACCCAACCTACCTCCCCCCCCAACCTACCTCCCACACATGCCCCACCCACCTCCCACACACACCCCAACCTACCTCCCACACCCAACCTACACCCACAACCTACCTCCCACACACAACCCCAACCTACCTCCCCCACACACCCCAACACCTCCCCGCACGACTCCAACCCTACCTCCCACACACGCCCCAACCTACCTCCCCACAAACATCC
This sequence comes from Branchipolynoe longqiensis, assembly GCA_030323885.1. Taxonomy (NCBI): domain Eukaryota; kingdom Metazoa; phylum Annelida; class Polychaeta; order Phyllodocida; family Polynoidae; genus Branchipolynoe; species Branchipolynoe longqiensis. Next base: position 1,864,199 of record CM059198.1, read on the forward strand.
CAACCTACTTCCACATACACCCCAACCTACCTCCCACATACACCCCAACCTACCTCCCGCGCACTCCAACCTACCTCACACACACCCAACCTATCCTCCCACACACACCCAACCTACCTCCCACACACCCCCAACCTACCTCCCACACATGCCCCCACCTACCTCCCCCACACTCCCCAACCTACCTCCCCCACACACCCGAACCTACCTCCAACACACACACACCCAACCCACCTGCCACACACCCCAACCTACCTCCAACACACACCCAACCTACCTCCACACACCCCAACCTACCTCCAACACACACCTAACCTACCTCCCACACACCCCAACCTACCTCCAACACACTCGAACCTACCTCCCACATACCCCAACCTACCTCCCACACACCCCAACCTACCTCCAACACACACCCCAACCTTCTGCCACACACCCCCAACCCACCTCCCACACCCCCAACCTACTACACCCCAACACCTCCCAACACACCTCCAACCCCCCAACCTACCCCCACATACCCCCAACCTACCTCCCAGACACCCCCCAACCCACCTCCCACACACCCCCAACCTACCTCCAACACACCCCAATCTACCCTCACCACCCACACACCCAACCTACATCCAACACACACCCCAACCTACCTACCACACACACTCCAACCCACCTCCCACACCCACCCCAACCTACCTCCCACACCACCCCCAACCAACCTCCCACACACCCCACCCTACCTCCCACACACACCCCAACCCACCTCCCACACACCCCAACCTACCTCCCGCACGCACTCCAACCTACCTCACACACACCCAACCTACCACCCACACACACCCCTACCTACCTCCCACACACACCCCAACCTACCTCCCCCACACACCCGAACCTACCTCCAACACACACCCAACCTACCTCCACACACCCCCAACACACACACACACCCCAACCTACCTCCCACACACCCCAACTCACCTCCCACATACCCAAACCTACCACTCCCACACCCCACCCCAACCTACCTCCCACACCCACCCAACCTACCTCCCACACACCCCAACCTACCTCCCACACACCCCAACCTACCTCCCGCACACACTCCCACCTACCTCACACACACACCCCTACCTACCTCCCACACACACCCCAACCTACACCCACACACCCCAACCTACCTCCCACACACCCGAACCTACCTCCAACATATACCCAACCTACCTCCCACACACCCCAACCTACCTCCCACACCCCCTAACCTACCTCCCACACACCCCAACCTATCTCCCGCACGCACTCCAACCTACCTCCCACACATGCCCCAACCTACCTCCCACACACACCCCAACCTACGTCCCACATACACCCCAACCTACCTCCCACACACCCCAACCTACCTCCAACGCACACCACAACCTACTTCCCACATACCCCAACCTACCTCCCACACACCCCAACCTACCTCCCACACACCCCAACCTACCTTCCACACACCACAACCTACCTACCACACACCCCAACCTACCTCCCACACACCCCAACCTACCTCCCACACACACTCCAACCTACCTCCCACACACCCCAACCTACCTCCCACACACACCCCAACCTACCTCCCACACACACCCCAACCTACCTACCACACACACCCCAACCTACCTCCCAAACACACCCCAACCTACCTCCAACACACACCCCAACCTACCTCCCACACACAGGCCAACCTACCTCCCACACACACCTTGCTGCCATCTTGACCCAGCTTACTCCTGTCAGAATGACATCTCTGTGAATCTAAGACTTTGTGATTCGTCTACCTCAGATGCTGACCACTGTGACGGTATTGCTGGAGGCATTTGGCTTGGGATGGATGGACGATAACTCAATCGTCCTCTCGCACTTGTTGAAATCCGACCCACCGGTTCCACTGGTAAGAATCCAAATACTGTTAAATGGTGTTGTTTTCGTTGTTTTGCGTGAGCCATGATACAAATTTAGTAAATTGCATATACAGGTAAATTGCATATGTCGGGAGACCAGTGCTTCAGTGCTGACGTAAGATATAGTTTGATGAATAACATTGCCAAACACAAAACAAACAAAAAGGATGGCGCTCGGATGTAAAACCCCAATAAACCAACCTATATGAATGCAATCACGACTAGTAATATCTTTATATAATAAGAAATAAATCACTTTTAAAACACAACACGTGAACAGGTGTACAACTTCTCTAATAGGAACCATTGCTGAGGGAAGACACCAACGACTTGGCCTTGTCTGTGCCTTACAACTTCCACATGCCGCTACCAGAGGGCGCCCTGAACCACTTCTTGAGTCTGGTGACGCGTGACGTCATGCCCCTTCTCCTGTGGAGTCGCGGTGTGCTCATTCAAGAAGCGCCTATCCAGATCGCCATCTGCTTCAAGGAAGGCGATTTTGGTGAGTCAGCTGACATCTATAGATCTAGTTGCCTGAGTTTAATGTTAGGGATGAAAGATCTCAGCGATTTCTTCGAACCCTGGTCGAGTCAAACCACTCACTTAAGAATGGTACTTGTTGCTTCCTAGCCAGGTGCTTGGCATTATTAGGACAGGGCAAGGACTGGTTGGCTCAGTGTCAGGATAATGTGACTGAGTGAGATATTAGGTCATGATGCTGCCGGCCTGGTCTCCCATTGGGGCAGCACTATAAAGTCGCCAGGAGTGCATACTGTCACAGGTCGGTACCCGTCCTTTATATGACCTAAGATGTTGCTAGGACGTAAAACATCAACAAACAACTCTCAGCGATTTCGTGGATTTCCGCGATTTTTTATATTTACCGAATAACCTTAAATAAAATGGCCAAGGAATCAGTGGTATATGACAACAATTAGTTAGTTCGAATCCCGTTGTTGTATGACCTTTGGTGTTGCTAGAACATAAACCCAAACAAGAAATAGTTATCCATGCGCCACAACAACGTGACTTGAAACGTGAAACTTCCGGCATTTTCCCACCATTACCTGACAGTGCTAATCCTATGGGTGAAAATCCGCTTTTTGCGGAAATTGGTCGTCGTGTGTTTGATTTCTGCATCTCTTGTCGGAGTTTGATTTGTGATTGATATTGTTGCTTGTCTCTTGTCGGAGTTTGATTTGTGATTGATATTGTTGCTTGTCTCTTGTCGGAGTTTGATTTGTGACTGCTGTTGTTGGTCATCACTTGTCGGAGACCTCTCTGATTTGTGATTGATGTTGTTGCTCGTCTTTTGTCGGAGACCTCTCTGATTTGTGATTGATGTTGTTGCTCGTCTTTTATGGGAGACCTATCTGATTTGTGATTGATGTTGTTGCTCGTCTCTTATCGGAGACCTCTTTGATTTGTGATGGATGTTTTTGCTCGTCTCTTATTGGAGACCTCTTTGATTTGTGATTGAGGTTGTTGCTCATCTCTTGTCGGAGACCTCTTTGATTTGTGATTGATGTTGTTGCTTGTCTCTTGTCGGAGACCTCTTTGATTTGTGATTGATGTTGTTGCTCGTCTCTTGTCGGAGACCTCTTTGATTTGTGATTGATATTGTTGCTTGTCTCTTATCGGAGACCTCTTTGATTTGTGATTGATGTTGTTGCTCCTCTCTTGTGGGAGACCTCTTTGATTTGTCATTGATGTTGTTGCTCATCTCTTGTCAGAGACCTCTTTGATTTGTGATTGATGTTGTTGCTCGTCTCTTGTCGGAGACCTCTTTGATTTGTGATTGATATTGTTGCTGATCTCTTGTTGGAGACCTCTTTGATTTGTGATTGATGTTGTTGCTCGTCTCTTGTTAGAGACCTCTTTGATTTGTGATTGATTTTGTTGCTCATCTCTTGTCAGAGACCTCTTTGATTTGTGATGGATGTTTTTGCTTGTCTCTTGTCGGAGACCTCTTTGATCTGTGATTGATGTTGTTGCTCATCTCTTGTCGGAGACCTCTTTGATTTGTGATTGATGTTGTTGCTTGTCTCTTGTCGGAGACCTCTTTGATTTGTGATTGATGTTGTTGCTCGTCTCTTGTCGGAGACCTCTTTGATTTGTGATTGATATTGTTGCTCGTCTCTTATCGGAGACCTCTTTGATTTGTGATTTGTGTTGCTCTCTCTGGGAGACCTCTTTGATTTGTCATTGATGTTGTTGTTCATCTCTTGTCGGAGACCTCTTTGATTTGTGATTGATGATGTTGCTCATCTCTTGTCAGAGAGCTCTTTGATTTGTGATTGATGTTGTTGCTTGTCTCTTGTCGGATACCTCTTTGATTTGTGATTGATATTGTTGCTCATCTCTTGTTGGAGACCTCTTTGATTTGTGATTGATGTTGTTGCTCGTCTCTTGTTAGAGACCTCTTTGATTTGTGATTGATTTTGTTGCTCATCTCTTGTCAGAGACCTCTTTGATTTGTGATTGATGTTGTTGCTTGTCTCTTGTCGGAGACCTCTTTGATTTGTGATTGATGTTGTTGCTCATCTCTTGTCGGAGACCTCTTTGATTTGTGATTGATGTTGTTGCTCATCTCTTGTCAGAGACCTCTTTGATTTGTGATTGATGTTGTTGCTCATCTCTTGTCGGAGACCTCTTTGATTTGTGATTGATATTGTTGCTTGTCTCTTATCGGAGACCTCTTTGAGTTGTGATTAATGTTGTTGCTCCTCTCTTGTGGGAGACCTCTTTGATTTGTCATTGATGTTGTTGTTCGTCTCTTGTCGGAGACCTCTTTGATTTGTGATTGATGATGTTGCTCATCTCTTGTCGGAGACCTCTTTGATTTGTGATTGATGTTGTTGCTTGTCTCTTGTCGGAGACCTCTTTGATTTGTATATTTGTTGCTCATCTCTTGTCAGAGACCTCTTTGATTTGTGATTGATGTTGTTGCTCGTCTCTTGTCAGAGACCTCTTTGATTTGTGATTGATGTTGTTGCTCATCTCTTGTCGGAGACCTCTTTGATTTGTGATTGATGTTGTTGCTCATCTCTTGTCGGAGACCTCTTGGATTTATGATTGATGTTGTTGCTCGTCTCTTGTCAGAGACCTCTTTGATATGTGATTGATGTTGTTGCTCGTCTCTTGTCGGAGACCTCTTTGATTTGTGATTGATGTTGTTGCTCGTCTCTTGTCAGAGACCTCTTTGATTTGTGATTGATGTTGTTGCTTGTCTCTTGTCAGAGACCTCTTTGATTTGTGATTGATATTGTTGCTCATCTCTTGTCGGAGACCTCTTTGATTTGTGATTGGTCTTGTTGCTTGTCTCTTGTCAGAGACCTCTTTGATTTGTGATTGATGTTGTTTCTCATCTCTTGTCGGAGACCTCTTTGATTTGTGATTGATGTTGTTGCTTGTCTCTTGTCAGAGACCTCTTTGATTTGTGATTGATGTTGTTGCTTGTCTCTTGTCGGAGACCTCTTTGATTTGTGATTGATGTTGTTGCTTGTCTCTTGTCGGAGACCTCTTTGATTTGTGATTGATGTTGTTGCTTGTCTCTTTTCAGAGACCTCTTTGATTTGTGATTGATGTTGTTTCTCATCTCTTGTCGGAGACCTCTTTGATTTGTGATTGATTTTGTTGCTCATCTCTTGTCGGAGACCTCTTTGATTTGTGATTGATGTTGTTGCTTGTCTCTTGTCAGAGACCTCTTTGATTTGTGATTGGTGTTGTTGCTTGTCTCTTGTCAGAGACCTCTTTGATTTGTGATTGGTGTTGTTGCTCGTCTCTTGTCAGGGACCTCTTTGATTTGTGATTGATGTTGTTGCTTGTCTCTTGTCGGAGACCTCTTTGATTTGTGATTGATCTTGTTGCTCATCTCTTGTCGGAAACCTCTTTGATTTGTGATTGATGTTGTTGTTTGTCTCTTGTCAGAGACCTCTTTGATTTGTGATTGATGTTGTTGCTCATCTCTTGTCGGAGACCTCTTTGATTTGTGATTGATGTTGTTGCTTGTCTCTTGTCAGAGACCTCTTTGATTTGTGATTGATGTTGTTGCTCATCTCTTGTCGGAGACCTCTTTGATTTGTGATTGATATTGTTGCTTGTCTCTTATCGGAGACCTCTTTGATTTGTGATTGATGTTGTTGCTCCTCTCTTGTGGGAGACCTCTTTGATTTGTCATTGATGTTGTTGTTCATCTCTTGTCGGAGACCTCTTTGATTTGTGATTGATGATGTTGCTCATCTCTTGTCGGAGACCTCTTTGATTTGTGATTGATGTTGTTGCTTGTCTCTTGTCGGAGACCTCTTTGATTTGTCATTCATGTTGTTGTTCATCTCTTGTCGGAGACCTCTTTGATTTGTGATTGATGTTGTTGCTCGTCTCTTGTCAGAGAGCTCTTTGATTTGTGATTGATGTTGTTGCTTGTCTCTTGTCGGATACCTCTTTGATTTCTGATTGATATTGTTGCTCATCTCTTGTTGGAGACCTCTTTGATTTGTGATTGATGTTGTTGCTCGTCTCTTGTTAGAGACCTCTTTGATTTGTGATTGATTTTGTTGCTCATCTCTTGTCAGAGACCTCTTTGATTTGTGATTGATGTTGTTGCTCGTCTCTTGTCAGAGACCTCTTTGATTTGTGATTGATGTTGTTGCTCATCTTGTCAGACTCTTTGATTTGTGATTGATGTGTTGCTCTCTCTTTCGAACCTGATTTGATTGATTTGTTGCTCGTCTCTTGTGGGAGACCTCTTTGATTTGTGATTGATGTTGCTCATCTCTTGTCGGAGACCACTTTGATTTGTGATTGATGTTGTTGCTCATCTCTTGTCAGAGACCTCTTTGATTTGTGATTGATGTTGTTGCTCATCTCTTGTCGGAAACCTCTTTGATTTGTGATTGATGTTGTTGCTCATCTCTTGTCGGAGACCTCTTTGATTTGTCATTCATGTTGTTGTTCATCTCTTGTCGGAGACCTCTTTGATTTGTGATTGATGTTGTTGCTTGTCTCTTGTCGGAGACCTCTTTGATTTGTGATTGATGTTGTTGCTTGTCTCTTGTCGGAGACCTCTTTGATTTGTGATTGATGTTGTTGCTCGTCTCTTGTCGGAGACCTCTTTGATTTGTGATTGATGTTGTTGCTCGTCTCTGTCAGAGACCTCTTTGATTTGTGATTGATTTGTTGCTCATCTCTTGTTCAGGGACCTCTTTGATTTGTGATTGATGTTGTTGCTCGTCTCTTGTCGGAGACCTCTTTGATTTGTGATTGATGTTGTTTCTCATCTCTTGTCGGAGACCTCTTTGATTTGTGATTGATGTTGTTGCTCATCTCTTGTCGGAGACCTCTTTGATTTGTGATTGATGTTGTTGCTCGTCTCTTATCGGAGACCTCTTTGATTTGTGATTGATGTTGTTGCTTGTGTCTTGTCCCAGACCTCTTTGATTTGTGATTGATGTTGTTGCTCATCTCTTGTCGGAGACCTCCTTGATTTGTGATTGATGTTGTTCCTCGTCTCTTGTCGGAGACCTCTTTGATTTGTGATTGATGTTGTTGCTTGTCTCTTGTCGGAGACCTCTTTGATTTGTGATTGATGTTGTTGCTCATCTCTTGTCGGAGACCTCTTTGATTTGTGATTGATTTTGTTGCTCGCAGCTGCGCACACCGGCAGAAGCCTAGGAGTGACAGAGGTGCTGTTGTCTGCCACGTTCTACCACGGCATGGAGAGTGTGGACCAACGGGAAATGGACAGGAAGCGATTTGCTGAGATGCTTCGCCTGCAAGTCGGCTACTACCGGGTCCTTCTGGAATACGTGCTGAAACGTTGGAATGTCTCATTCTCCTTCGGGGAACCAAAGTCTGTGAAGGTCAGAAGATATTTAGTTTTACTATATATGTAAGTTACGCTATGCACAGGACTATTAGTAAAATGGTTGACAGTGATCTGTAATGTGAATAAGTAATGCTGAGGACCGACCCCCACATTGTGTGAATAAGTAATGCTGAGGACCGACCCCCCACATTGTGTTAATAGTAATGCCGAAGACCGACCCCCACATTGTGTGAATAAGTAAATGCCTGAGACCGACCCCCCACATTGTGTGAATAAGTAAATGCAGGACTGACACCCCCACAACAAAAAACAACACACCCCCCACATTGTGTGAATAAGTAATGCCTGAACCGACCCCCCCCCCCACATTGTGTGAATAAGTAATACCGAAGACCGACCCCCACATTGTGTGAATAAGTAATGCTGATAACCGACCCCCCCACAATTGTTGAATAGTAATGCTGAGGACCTACCCCCCCCACATTGTTTGAAAAAGTAATCTGAGACCCGACCCCCACAATGTGGAATAAGTAATGCTGAGGAACCGACCCCACCCCACATTGTGTGAATAAGTAAAGCTGAGGACCGACAACCCCACATTGTGCGAAAAAAAGCTGAGGACCCGACCCCCCCACATTGTGTGAATAAGTAATGCTGAGGACCGACCCCCCCACATTGTGTGAATAGGTAATGCTGAGGACCTACCCGCACATTGTGTGAATAAGTAATGCCGGAGACCGACCCCCCACATTGTGTGAATAAGTAATGCTGAGGACCGACCCCCACATTGTGTGAATAAGTAATGCTGAGGACCGACCCCCCACATTGTGTGAATAAGTAATGCTGAGGACTGACCCCCCACATTGTGTGAATAAGTAATGCCGGAGACCGACCCCCCACATTGTGTGAATAAGTAATGCTGAGGACTGACCCCCCACATTGTGTGAATAAGTAATGCTGAGGACCGACCCCCCCACATTGTGTGAATAGGTAATGCCGGAGACCGACCCCCCACATTGGTGATTAATATATGATGTTATATGAGAATCGACTGCGTGCAAATAGGTCACGTTTTTTCTATTATGAACCAATCAGAGAGGCACTAGGTCGAACACCAGGACCACTTTTACTGAAGCTTATACCCGGCCGGTAGCTGGTTCCAGTTTCTGGTCAAACCTGTGCTTATAGGAGAAAGCACTGGGACCAGTTTATGTCAATTCCGCAGAAACAGCTGTTTCCGATTTCTGTATTCTGGTGAATTCATTTTCCCTCTCTATGCCTATGATTATTGTTTATGTATATATGTATATGTTAGTCATTAGCCTCCCCCCTCACTGGGTCGGTTTTATATATATGTACAGGACAATTGGTAAAATGGTTGACAATAATCTGTATTATATAATGTCATGACTTGGTAAACGCTATACATTTTTCCCCGGCATTGCACAATCACCGACAATGCCATTCTAGTTAACAGAGTAGCGAGTTAGTGGTTATATTATTCTGAATGTATAATATGTCAGCAATGGAGCACAGGTGTTTCAGCCGTTTACATTAACAGTTATTTACTCCAACAATTGCTAATAAATGTATCATTAAAATCAAACAAATAATATATATATTATATATATATATATAATATATATATAATATATATATATATATATCATCATCATCATCATGCTGTCGGTCGCGATGCGACAAAGACTGCTTTCATTACTTGACTGCCGCTCCCCGGTATGGTGTTTTGTGTGGGTGTACATTTCATGAAAGCTGCCTGCAAAAGTGTTCAAGTGCTGCTGGCTTTTGCAAGTTACAAGCCGCACTCTCTCGGGGAGCAAATAGAGGTTTCACACCGGCAAGAACATGTCCAGACAGGCCATATATAATATATATATGGAACCTGCCGTTGGCGCCATTGTCGTGCGGTCCCGGGCTCACAGGCCCCGGCCAGCGATAATATACATATCAATAATACACTATTGCTGGAAGTTCAATATTAAATAACCAAACACATATCAAATTCCGCCCATTTATGTACATATTATGTATTATACTCCTTATATATAGTCTAAATTGATCCTAGCTGGCCTACTGGTACAATGTACCTATTGTTGTAAATTATCGGATACCTGATCTATCCAGAAGTTCAAGCGCCTTAAATTATTAGCAAGTATACTCATTTTAAAATCTCACTGAAATTGAAATAAGAAGTATACTAATGAAGTTGTAAATTGTTCCTAAGTCGTTACAACTTAACGTTAATACTCATAGTAGGCTGCATATAAAGTGATGTGCAGTGGGGGAAATGTGGGCAAATCAAACCAATTTCTTTTTTTTCTCTCCCTTTTTTTTTGATGAATTTATTTACCCTGCTCATAACGGATAAGCGTGTTAACACTTGTTTTCACCGCTGGGCAGCACTAGTCCAATTTGATTTAAATCTTTTGAATTTTGTTTTAGTAATAATTTTGGTTTTCTTTCTTCTTATTAATGGCTTGTAACTGTATGTAGAATCTAATGCTGGGATCTGTGGCTCTGTACGTAGGTTATGAGGAAACCAAAACAGACAAAGAGAAAGGAAGAGAGTAAAGTGTAAGAGAAGAAGTGAGTCCAGCCCTCTGGTTTATTGCTTATATTGTTACATGGCTTCATTGTAGAGTATCACCCCACCTCCTTCCCCCAATGGGATTTGAGAATTCTTGGCCCTCCTAATAGGGATCCAGCATTCCTGGTCTCCATGGATACCAGTGGTCTGCCCACCACCAGTAGCTGTATGGCATCATGGCCACCACCAACCTTGACCTTTTGAGTATGGTGACCCCTATCCCAGCAGAAGGGGTAGGCCCTGAGTGCAATCACACCCAGACCTGCCAGCACCACTATGTCTATTTCCATCCCACTCAGGCACCACCAACCCATACATATATATATCTATACATGCGCCTGGTCATGTACACAGATCAGTAATAGAGCATTTGCATTCCCCCACTCGCTGAGTATCGGAATATTTTACATGTAGATTGAAAACAGTAAAAAAATTCAGCTTTCACAATACTTTGTGTTAATCATTTAAGCATCGTTGCTGAAAACAGAATTATATACAAGGTAACTCTTCCATTGTGAGAAACTAGAAACTGACAATCACCTGTTTTTCTAGGTTACATTATCTTGTAGTGGTTTCTTAAATACTGACATGTTTTCTGCATTTCGTGTTGCAGCTGGCAGTTTATTCCAAATATTGGCACTCATGTTAGCTACACGGCGATCATATGCACTGCATTTTGAATTTACCATCGCTAGTAACAGACCATCGTTGCTTCTTGTGCACCTTGTTTGTGACCTCCTGTTTTTTTTGGGTTCAAGATTTGTTATATGCATACAATCTAAGGTTGCAATAAAAGTATAATTAATACCGATACATACTTAGCACATTTTACTCATGAGGGGAAGTTGTGATCTATTCGTATTATCATTATCCGCGTTCACTAGGCAGCAATTTATAATCAATTGTAATCTGTTAAAGTTCTATTGTTAAGCATTTATCTATTTTTATTTTTGCAGAAGCAGATAAACGGACCATATGATCATCATCGTGGTAAGACTTAAGTTAATTTCATATTATAATAGACGTTAAAGCTATATAGTTCAATGAAATATCAAATTTTCTAAATCAAAACACACACTTAGATTTTATCCTACATATCCAACTTAGATACGCATGCAATTATTACGCAATTGTTGTTCCATAGAAGGAACTACTAAGTCAATTTAATAGAAACTGTTACTTCTAAAACCTATGGTGTTCTGAGATGTATAGCCGGGATGAAAGATGTCCGCCATTTCGCCTATGGTATCTATGGTGTTGTATGGCGTCTATGAGCATGCACAAATTAATATTGTATGGTTCCACTTCAAACATCTCTAAAGTCAGCCATTGATAATAGTTTATTTCAAACTAAAGTAAGGTAGATTACGACAGTGAACCTAATATAGGAAATGTCAGAAAACAACCAGGCTATGCAACTTTAATGACAATACTTGTGAATCGTGAAACTAAAATGAATGGTTGTGTATAATTCGCAGCGCTCGGAAGTAGGACAAGAGACAGGATTACAAACTCGTATTTATTCAGTTACTCAGTATTACTCTTTAATAAAAGTTATCTTCATCATCAGAGAAAAATCAATTAGATAATCAAGTCAGTGCCGCTGGGGCGTGCGAGGCTGGCTCGGGCGTGGGTGACTGGCACCGTAGTCAAGGAACGGCTGGCTTCCGGAGTGTTCATCAATTGTTCATGGTGGCTGGTGGTCATCAGAGGACATCTTGCTGGAGTGACATGAGCGAAGACATTTAAGCAACTATAACATGAGTCAATAAGCGAAATCAGCACTTAACCCAAGAGGTTGATGAGTGCTGATGGAGCCAGGGTGATAGGTGTCTCTTTGAAGCAGGATTTGCTGTGTGGCGGAGTGGTTAGAGTGTCTGACTTTTTTCTAGGTCGGACTCCTAATCTGAAGGTCAGTGGTTCGATTCCCTGTGCCCCCCACCTCTGCCAATTTGGATTTCCACTGCTGTGTATAACTTACAGCGTCATCAAAGGCCGGTTGCTCTCATACCATGTGTATGTGGTATGGTAGGTTAAAAATCCCTTGGGTCGGTAAAAGTGTTGGCTCGGGCTTTCTTTCGACAAACTGTCTAATGGTGAAAACAAGTCTATTCAGACTTATCCATAATAGGCAGTATAAATCTTCAAGATGGCGTCGCTTGACCAGGAACCGGCATCTCGTATGTCAGCTAGGGGGACTCGTGCTGCTAAGCAGGCCTGGGCGGCGCCTCGTCTAAGGCTGTGGAGCGTCAGCGAAGGCGCGTGTGGGGGGATGGCGGCGGATGCTAGGGCTAGGGCACGGGATAGGACCGGGGCGGTGAGGAAGATACCGGAGGGAAGGAGGATAGCGGGGAGTGTCTGGCTGGGTGTAGTCATGATGCGTAGATGGACCACACCGCGAGTGGGCAGCAAGAGGAACCTGGGTGGGCCGGCAGGGAGAAGAGATGGGGAGGTTGAGTCTGGTACTGGGTCTTGGTGGAGCAGAAGCTGAGGAGGAGTGAATCTGGTGTGAGATATTTGAAGTGCAAACATCCTAAATTGATTTTGGCAAGCATGCCAAAACTCTCACCATAGGCTTATGCAGTAACAGGTTCTGTTAAATTGAGTTTGTATGCCCTTCTATGTGGCAACACATGTTTAATAAGTGCACCAATATCTAAGTTAGATATGTATAATACAGTGTAGGTGAATTTTTTGGTTTTGAAAATTTGATGCTTCATCGGACTATGCAGCTTTAATGTCTGCTCATTCGGCACAAGGGCAGCTCATCATTCATCGACACCGGGCGTGGTGGCTGAATCGGTAGAGCGCGGGCCTCGGGCCGACCACCTAGGCCCAGCAAGACTATGTCCCAGGGCCGGACTCGAACCCTCAACCCTTTTGCTCCACTGTCCTTCTTGTAGGTGTGGGTGGGTGAATTTAGGAGGGCTGTGTTGTCTGGTCGGCTGGTGAGTCCGATGTGAGCAAGCGGTGGCCCGTGGTTATGTGGTTTTTTTTGGCTGGGCGGTGGGTTGTTACGTTACTGAGTCACTCGATATAGTTCTCAAGAGTCCGCGAGGTGGCGCCACCTGAGCGCCATGGCCGCTGCTGCAGTTCTGTAGGTATGGGGCGGGGATTCAGCGGTTCAAGTGTAGGTGTTGGGTCAGTCGCCAGCTTTGAGTCTATGGGTTTTTCCCTGTCCGCAGTTAGTTCTGCGCAAACCTGGAACATGGCGGTGCCGTATCGTCAGTGGCCGCCGGGGTGTTGATGCTATGACAGTTTGGAAAGGACAGGTGGCGCCACCAGGCTAGTTGAGTCAATGAATGTCAAGCCGCCGTGCCTCTGCCACGAATTACCCACGTTACGTATAACATGGACAATTTGTGCGCGAACGAGGGGCTGCTGCTGGGGTGGCGCCACCTGGCTTCGATCCCGCCTGCCTAACATGCCCCCTGTTGGACCTCCGCGGAACCAGATCTCGCCATGCGAGAGCTCTGACGGCACTTCCGGTCAACGATGGGCACCAGGTCCTGGTTTTCAACACAATGCCTCCAGACGCCGGACCGACAACACCTACCACCTTACTCGGCCGCCCACCCTTCCCTACAATAAGAAAAGACAGCCACCTCTTGACCTTATTCGATTTGACCTATTATACATATGACCTTCTCTTGAAGAAATTCCATGTCATGCAGTTCCTCGTTTGTGTTGTAAATTATAGCGATCTACCTAATATATTTATCTCAGAAAATGACAGAAACTCAAAACCATCGGACTATGTAACTTTAAATTAACAAAGTTGTTTGTATCTATGTTCACTGTCTCCATGTTCTGTTCCCCCTCTCATTGCACAGCTGTCAGTCTCATTAGAGATAGAATCATTTATTGGATATATTAATCAATTTCATGAATAAATAATACACTAAAAAAAATTCAATTCCATGCTGATGAAATCAGGTGGTTTTTTTGTTGTTGTTGTTTTTTTTGTTTCATGTTAAAGGCCCTGTCACACTATGACGTATGGCGTCAGCGCATACTCAACTTTAGAAAATTTGCCAGTACGTCAGCATTCGTCAAACTTTTCAGTGGTGGGGGGTAAAAATGGGTGTATACACAACGTACGCACAACTTACTTAAATTATGCAGAACGTATCTCTGACGTATTGCTAGCGTATGAGAGCGTTCATGTGCCTCGCAAAATGCTCGCCGACACTCACAGAATGCTGACCAATGTTACGTACGTTACTCCATCGCTAGAAGTATGGCGTATACGTTAAATACGCTGGAGATATGGCAGGCGTACGTTCGAAGTACGTTATGAGTTTGTAATGCATCCGTTGGCAGTACGCAAACTGTATGCGGACTGCACGTTTCCACATCTCTGAATGTAGGTCTAACATGCAGCAACGTATCCCAACTTGTCCCTAACGTACTCACAACAAACGCCAACGTATCCCAAATGTACACGCAGCATACATTCAATCTACGAGCCACACATCGACACATGTTGAACATTTTTAGCATGCCCCTCACATTCTTTCGGAGCCTCGACGCGCGTCGACGTATGACGACGTACCCAGAATGTAGATGCCGTATACCCAACGTACATGTAACGTATTATGACGTACGCCACTGTGTTGGTCGAAAATCACATACATTGGCATACGCCAAGGCCATACGTCGTAGTGTGACAAGCCCTTTAAGGTCATATCAGGATGGATACCGACGTCTGACAGTGCCACTTCATGAAGCCATCAAAAGCAGTGAATTCAGAATACATAACAAGATGTCAATCATTCATACCGGAATGAGTTGTCACTCCAGTCACCAGTTGAGATGCATATCAGTTCAGAGTAACAGATGTTACTTACATTTCATCATAAACACGCAAGAACTATTCAGTTTTGAATGTGATAAGGATCTTTGCATAGGTGTGGTATGAATATTCCATGATGCGGCGCAGATATACTTGGAAAAGTGCATGTATATAAGAGCAGAGTAAGCTCAACTCAGCCATCCTCCCTGTGCTAAGCGACAGGACTTCGACGACAACGCAACATCAAACCCCAAGACATTTCTTCAATATGAAGCTCCAGCTTGCAGTATGCATCATATTCATCAGCTGTGCTGTTGTTCGTCCCGACCGTGAGTCTAACAACAATACTTAAAATATTCTCCAAATTTACTCTCTATCGTTAGTTTCCTCCAAGGAAGTCAACTTCGATACTCGTTATTTTTATCCTGCATGAATAACTGTTCATTTAGTATATAGGTCGTTTCAGAGTAAATGGGGCCAAAGTGTGAACTGAGGGTCAAAAATGAATATTGTGGTTCTTCCTAATTTTATCACTGAGTAGCCTACTCTTGTCCATATATATCCTGGTAATGTGAAGGAAAAGATAGTTGAGGTTACCATTGAGGTTTTTGTCAGAAAAACAAGAACTAATTGAGTAACCGGCCTCAAGTGTGGACTTATTAATCAAATCAATTAATTAATCAAATTTATTGCATGAAACAATTCACTTTTACATTGTGGTCTCCTACGTATAGAAATACACTGTAAAAAAATCTGCATAGGATGCTTATATTTCCCCCAATTTTGAGTTGTGGAAGTAACACAATAGAAGGGACACCAAAGATAATATGGAACTTCAACTTCAATTTTCTTTCATAAAGCTTTGTAGAAAAATTATATTACTAGCCATAGTACTAGAAAATAGCCTTAGACATGCAACAGCACTGTGCAACAATGGCAACTGTTTTTTTACTGAAGCTGTGGTATTCGCAGGATAACATATTTCCTAATTTAACAAGCATGTGACAAGCAGGGGACACGACAGTTACGTCCAGAACCAGTTTAATCATGCTGGAATATTAGATTAAAAATATATATATATGCATGCAAAATGAATATTTATTTCAAGTAAGAGTCTTCTTTTATTATTTCATTGACTAACAGGTAATATACTTAGCAAAATAAAGGTCTAGTAAGCTGTAGAAAAGTCCAAATTCTCCATGTCACAAATTCATGCCTTTAAAACACAATATTTTTGGAATGAAAATGTTTTTGTTTTTTTACTATGTCACATGAGGCCATACTTTTTTCATATCTACCTCTCCAAAGTGTAAGAATACCAGTTCTATAAAGAAAATACCGCCTCTACTCTTTCCATAATTGTTTTTGACTATTACATAATGAAACGTACATTGGCCCCATTTACCAAGACACAACCCATATCTATAAATACGGCACATACAACTATTGCCTGGGTTGCAGGTGGAGTGTAGGCCTATACTATTTATTTTCAATATTTCCAGCATCGGTAGCTTCAATATTTTTACCACACACCCCGCAGATACTAAATGGTGACTTAGTTGTTGAACGGGAACACGTGTGGTTTATAATTTGACTGCTACAGTCACACAGCCTGTGAGATCTGCCCCCCATTCTGCACCTCCCACCCCTCACTCCCCACCAGCTACTGCTGATTATCTTGATATGATTCTACAATAGATCCTGAATGTGGAATATTGCTATGGAACTTTTAGGTTACAGAATTTCATCATGTTATATGCTGCAAATTGTGTGTTCAACAGTTATTGTATAGGCCTACCTTACTCTATAAACCTTTTAGTGTAAATAACTCTGAATTGAGAATAAACATATTTACCACCAAAATAAAGAGAGAGAAAAGTTAGACATGTGGTGAATATAAATATTTGTGGATCATATCAGGAAATGAATTTTGAATTGCTGTTCTCTGTGCCGGAGTGGTTAGAGTGTCTGACTTTTTTCTAGGTCAGACTCCTAATCTGAAGGTTGCTGGTTCGATTCCCCATGCCCCCACCTCTGCCAATTTGGATTTCCACCGCTGTGGATAACTTACAGCGTCATCAAAGGCCAGTTGCTCTCATACCATGTCTATGTGGTGTGGGAGGTTAAAAATCCCTTGGGTCGGTAAAAGTGTAGGCTCGGGCTTTCTATCGACAAACTGTCTAATGGTGAAAACAAGTCTATTCAGGCTTATCCATAATAGGCAGTATAAATCTTCAAGAAAAAAAAAGAAAAGAAGAATGCAGATTGCACCTGGAGATGTGAACAATGAAAACACTTCACTCATGAAATATATAATTACATTCCGGTCACATTGTGCTTTGGTCTTAATTTTGCAGAAATAACGAAGTGGGATAACGAGTCAAACTATTCGGAACCAAACCAGCTATTTTCAGTGAACATGACTAATAGGATCGTTAATGGCAACAGCACCAACATAACTCGGTATCCGCATCAGTGCAGTATGCGACAAGGTGGCCATCACTTCTGCGGATGCAGCATTCTGAGTGCGAGATTTGTCCTGACAGCGGCTCACTGCCTTACCTGGAAAGGGTCAGTTCCATTATTTTTCACAAACAAATTATAAAATGATTTTATTTAGAATAATTCACACCACACCTTGATAACTCTGCAAATGAAATACCCATTTCAGAAATAAATATTTGTAAAATGCTTTGACATTATGTATATCTAGAATATGACTTTTGCGTTAATCCTTTAATTGTCTGTGGTTACAGTGAAGTCAAATAGATCCACTTTTTATGCAATGTATAAATATTTAGATGAGTGATTTGTTGGTTATTTCAGTTTCAATGGGCACCACGTGACCGTCCACACGTCCAAGCCTAGGCTTGGCTGGAGCTTCCCATGCAATATACACAGCTGTGGTAAAACGTTTTTCTCCTCAGTCAGTTCACAAGATTCATTTTATTCTCGAATCAAGTTATGACTGTATATTCAAAAAAGAAAGACCTCAAAAGCAAGGAATATTCTCAGGCAACAGGCTCAGTCATGGAACGAGTTATTCCCCAGCCAACATGCCCTGGTGGGCCCTACATGGGTTGTCAATGGGCGAGCTGGGCACACCTGGGGAGTGGCTCCAGGTGGGTTCTGAAGTGGGCATGAGATGGGCCCCACATGGGCTAGATTCCCAGCTTAAAAAAAAAAAATCATATTTTCTTTAAGATATAGTGAACATATTCAATAACTGAGATAGGCCCACCTGGGCTAGCCCAGGTGGGGCCCACTTGGAGCCTGTGGCCAAATTTAGCTGGGAATGCTGGCAGTTCAAATTCTTTATTCTGTATTTGATATTCTAACAAGATGCTATTAATGAACCTTTGTTACAATTCTCAGTGCGTATGAGCTTTCATTTTGGGGTTTCTACTGTCCTTCTCACTGGGACCCCCCCCCCCCCACACACACACAGACACAGATTCACTGATTATAACCTTTACAAAAGATTTAGATAAATTCCGCTAGAAAGAAACAGCAAACATCTTTTGAAAAGAAGCTTCATGGGTGGCACTACTATGTAATAACTATTTGGGATACATATAGTTCTCCCTCCATTTATTACTTCCTCACACCTGGATTGGATGAGAAAAATAAGGAATACCATCTGACATGTTGCTTTGTGATAATCAGTAAGAGCATTGTACAATACAGCTACCAATTCATTCACCTCTGTATAAAGCTAAGATTCCATATAGGCGATATGCGGTATGTGAATACCAATGCCAATGCCAATGCGGCAAAATATCGAAAAGCATGTAAAGGCATAGTAGTGCTTCCATACGTCCAAATGCGACTGCGAACACAAATGCGAATGCGGCAAATGGATCGACCCATGGACCGATCAGTGCGAATGCGAATGCAAATGCTGCTGTGTTTGCCATAGAAAACAATAGCAACTTTGACTTTCCTTTACAACTTTGGAGCAAAAAACTCCAAAAATGGGATGGGTATCTTTTTTTTTTTTAAATTTGTTTAGCAACCCCAAAACACAAAAAGAAGACATCGACTAATGGAGGTCGGCACAGGTATCCATGGCACATACCACATTCGCATGCCGCATACCGCATACCGCGTATATGGAACCTTAGCTTTAGGTTATATTAAGTTGACATTATTCAATAAGAATCTCCAATTCTTTATCAAAACACAGGTGGCCGGTGGTGGTTGGAATCCACCACACTCCTACCATGATATTGCTGTAGTTGGTCTACGAAGTGGACAGTATATAAACTTGAGAGCGCGAAACACAAGGGCTGTAACTCTACCGAAATACAGAGAATACCTCTCACATAAAAATCGAGTAGACGTGACCGGATGGGGCAGCACAAAAGTCACTGGTGGTAAGGTCACGCAATATATTTCAGTAACACTAGACTTACCTGTAAGTTGAAGTATTACTGTTTATTTAATACCATAAATAGTAGGCGTACACCAGGTTCCTTGTAAGATGATAATCCCACCTATCAGCAAGAACACACCAGGCAGAATGCTCATAGGAAAACCAATCAGTCACCAATAACCACTTCTTTTTATTTCTGGAAAGTTGCAAGCGCAATATCTCCCATTCGCACTTAATGCTATGTGAGGAAGAAACAAAGGCCACCTACTTTACTACTGTTGTGGATCAAACCCATCATCTCTTCAGCAGGAAACAGCCATTCTTCCTCTATGCCATTGCATCTGCTACTAGTATTCTTACTTGGACCAGATATACATGTTGCTTATATGTTGCTTTTGCGTATTTTATTCTAGAGGGGGCATAAAACATACTCAAAAGGTTGACTCTGGACATTGTTTCTACTCGTCGGTGTTTTTGGACCTACATTAGGAATAACATCAGAGGTGTCACAAAAAACAATATTTGTGCTACTCGTCGACATCAGGGTGCACATGCATGCCATGTAAGTATACCTTTGCTCAAAGCTTTTGGGCGATGCTGGCTGGGCGATGCATCAAATTCGCCTTCTGGTACAAACTGGTATGTTGGATTTCACTTTATGATCTCTAATATTCTGATAGACTGAATAATTCTGGTACAAACTGGTATGTTGGATTTCACTCTATGATCTCTAATAGTCTGAGAGACTGAATAATTCTGGTACAAACTGGTGGTATGTTGGATTTCACTTTATGATCTCTAATAGTCTGAGAGACTGAATAATCTGTGTAAACCATCCCTTTTTCTCTTTTGTTTCATTATAGAAAGCTATGAGAAAGCCCGGAGGAAGTGTAGAAAGGCAGTCCAACTGAACACGTCGGACCTCTACACAACTGATGACAATGCCAAACGCATGTAAGAAGTCATTTGAGTTGGAACCTTATCTCATAATCATTGTAGATACATATTTTCTGTGCACCTATTATACTAAAACATTGAGACAAGCTTAATAATCATTTGTCAGCAAAATTATGATTCCTACTCATAATCAAAATTTGTTGGCAGACCTCGCAAACGTGTTCGCATTGGCGAAGAGAGCAATATCTCGGATGACGAAACGGCGACTACCCCCTTACGGAAGAAGGCACGGAAGCAGAACAGGACCAACCCGCCCTTGCCAGAACTGCCAGATCTGGCCGAAATACAGATGTTGAATAGGTAGAAATTCATTTTAATATCAATTCATTTAAACATAAATTGCCAAGTCACCTGATCTCCCTCATTCCACCACCTCCATCTCACTTTCTCCTCCAATATTTTAATGTTTCCAGCACACAGAGACAGACACATTCGGTACCTGAGACCAGGACTTGGAGTCAGTGGCCGGATCAGAAGCCAGTGACACCATGTGAGAAGGAGGCCACCCCAAGCCACAGCAGGCAATCTGCTACCAGGTATAGGAATAATTAAGTGTTTGATTAAAATGTAATAATGACTCTGGTCTCACTTTCTCCTCCAATAATACAATATTTTAATGTTTCAGCTCGTGTTATGCCTCGCCCTCCCAGAAAGCGGCCACACCCAGCAGACCGGGGCAAACGGTGTGTCTACCGGCTACCAGGTATAGGAATAATTAAGTGTTTGTTTAGACCTGAATATTAGTTCATGTAATTAAACAATTAAAATTAAGCATTGTGTGAAATATGTTATCATGAAAACTGAAAATAATACACTAATCTGCATTGTTGTATTATTGTGGTATTGTTGCAGACAGAAAGAGAGAGATCTGTTTGCCGCACTAGAAGAGATAAAGGGGACATTGCGGCAGCATACTGTTATGTTGGAAACCCTCCTGCGGAGGCAACAGCTGGTGATGCCGATGGACGATGACAGCCTGGCTGAGTTTCGGTTGCCGATGTCCACAGAAGAGGACGTAGTAGAAGTGGGCAGACTGATTGAAGACAAAACCAAAGCGAAAGTGCTGGTATGTATGATAATATATATAATATTTTACCCTGTTATAATTTCAGACCATCTGTGAACTGTTTAATGACAGAAATTCTTTTTCCACATCTAGCTCTCTCATCTGTGCAGTCTGGGAGGAACAAGTGCCAAGGAGGTCATAGAGAGATGTATGTCAGCCTTGTTCACCAATGCCCTAGCCAGCAGGTTCAATTGGCAGGGCAAGGGATCAAAGACGGGGTTGGCAAAGCTGACTGTGGCCAAAGTTATTAAAGGTAATAGTTTGTATTGTCCAGATTTTCTTTTCTTTTCTTTTCTTTTCTTTTCTTTTGTCCACATTTTGTGTCTTATTCTCCAGATTTATTATCATGACGCAATATGATACTTTTTTAATGAACTGTACGATATGCACACTGCAAAGCTGACTGTGGCCAAAGTTATTAAAGGTAATATTTTTTATTGTCCAGATTTTCTTTTCTTTTCTTTTCTTTTGTCCACATTTTTTGTTTTATTCTCCAGATTTATTATCATGACGCAATATGATACTTTTTTAATGAACTGTACAATATGCACACTGCAGATGCGGCAAGAAGGGTGAAGATAACAGAGGCGGAGTGTGAGAAAGAAGTACAGAAGTGGCTTAAATACAGCAGTGACCGGGAAGGGGGCAGAAAGAAAAGAGCCGAGAATAAAGCAGGTAAATAATTGTATATATAGTGCTATAATACAGGTGGTGATCTAAATGGAATATGATGTGTTGATTAAATAAAGGTATTCTAAGCAGTTTGATCAAATCCTTTATTTTACATATTTGTTAATAGTTTTATTTATATTTAATTTCAGCTGAACGTAGGGACTCCGTGCAGCGAGCTGAAGCTGCCCGGAGGGATCTTGGAACATCAGAATCGGACTGATACAGGATACAGACAGATTTTTACTTTTTACTTTAAATAAATTTAAAGGCCATTTGCTGAACCAAACTTAATTCTCTGCCTTTGTACTTTTTTCTATATGTGTATCTATGTGTATATGTGTATCTATATGTGTTTCTATGTCTATGTGTATCTATATATGTGTATCTATGTCAACCAAACTTGTTTTTTTCATCACTAGATGCAGATACCGTCGGCCCGACGGCGGATACCGCCGTTGGCTCGATGGCGGGAGGTTGGACAAAACAACGTCGGGCCGACGGCGGTATCCACCGACGGCCCGACGGCGGTATCCACCGACGGCCCGACGGCGGTATCCGCCGTCGGGCCGTCGGTGGTGGATACCGCCGTCGCCCGACGGTGGATACCGCCGTTGGCCCGTCGGCGGTTTCCGCCGTCGGGGTGATGGCGGCATCTGCCGTAGGCCCGACGGCGGCTGCCGGCGTAGGCCTGATGCCGGCAGCTGCCGTGGAGTCAACGGCGGGAGGTTGGACAAAACAACGTTTGCCCGACGGCGGTTTCCACCGTCGGGCCGACGGAGCGGCCGCCGTCGGGCCGACGTCGGGCCGACGGCTGTGTGCTATCTGGGTGCATGCCATGTAAGTATACCTTTGCTCAAAGCTTTTGCCTACCTAGTGTTGAGCACCCCCTAGTGGCTTTCACTTACAACTGAACATAGTACATGAGCAGTGATATAGAACTGTTTCAGTAATTCCTTCTTACTTTCCCAAATGCCAGACCCTCAGTGGGAGGACCAGAGTATTAGATAGTTGGTTAGTACTTTGAGTTGATGGAAACAAGCTGAACTCTGTTCCTGTTCCGGAATTCACTTACCTCGGAAGCACTATATCAAGTGATGGACACATTGATGCTGAAATACAGAGGATGGCCAAGGCTAGCACATCTTTCGGCCGACTACGCCAGAGACTCTGGAACAACCACCATGTGTCCATTCCGGTCAAAGACAAGATTTACCGTACAATCGTACTAGCCACCCTACTATACAGAGCTGAGGCCTGGACAGTGTACTGATGACAGGTGAAAAAGCTGCATGCCTTCATGATGCGACATTTGTGTTCAATCATAAGGCTAACATGGAAGGACAAAGTGACAAATAAGGAAATACTCGAATGGACGGGGCTGCCCTCTATGGAAGATCTTCTGATCAAAAAGAATCTCCGGTGGACTGGACACCTCATGAGGATGTCATCAGACAGGCTACCAAAGCAGATCCTCTATTCTCAACTGTCTTCTGGTTACAGAAAGAGAGGGCGCCCTCGTCTCCGGTTCAAGGATACAATCAAGAGAAACCTGAAGCTGAGAGACATTAAGACCGACTCATGGACACAACTCTCACAGCAGAGAGCTAAATGGAGAGTGGCAGTCAAGTAATGAAAGCAGTCTTTGTTGCATCACGACTGACAGCATGATGATGATGATGACTCTGAGTAGTAATTAATGTATCTTCATAAAATACTACGACATATTTGGTTTGTACTCTGTGTAGTAATAAATGTCGCTTTTTAAGTAGTAATGGATGCATCTTTGTGACATACCATGAGATAGTTGGTCAGTACTGTGAATACTACTAATGAGTCTATGTTTATAATATACTATCAGATAATTGGTTAATACTTTGAGAGCTTGATTGCCAATTAGACACTGACCCTCCGCAATCCTTCCTGTGGGGAGGTGTCCTATTTCTGGAAGTTGCACAGTGCTTCCTCCAGTGTTGCTGTTTAACGCCTTACTAGTGCACACCTACCAAGGTGTTTATTAAAGCTGCCTACCCAATGATAATGTGATGGCCCACGGTCTTCCCACACTGTCACGCCCCACGGAAGAATGACAAGATTCAGTATCAGTACGCTTCAACCTGGTTTATTACAAAACCTCTCTGCTTTCTGCGGCATCCACAGTCAACTGCCCCACCCCCTAACTCGCCAGGTCCCATGTCGCCTCTATAGGTGAGTGGGGGGTGAGCTAGCCACACGCAGTAGAGGGCAGCCCTATCAGGGGTCCGCCCGGTGGCTAGCCTGCCGCCACCTAGCGCAGTTCAGTGTAACTGCATAGGTGTGCGGCGTAGTGTCTGCCGTCACCGCTTGGTAGTGGAGCTCATGTACAGACTACTACACTGGCATCAAATTTGTGAAACCAAAACACTTATCTGGCTTTGATCCTCCATCTCTAATTTAGCTACTGGTGCAGTTATTAAGCATTTGTTGCGTCATAAAATGGAAAACTAAGTTAATTTAATTGAACCTTTTACTACTGAAGCCTATGGTGTCAGAATTGTGTGGATAGTGCATATGTAGCCATTGTTTTATAGCAAAATACATATCATATCACACATATTAATAAGGTAGCAACACTTATATGAAAATGTAACATTTGTATTTTGAACAGGGCGATTCAGGTGGTCCTGTTGTGAAGCGAAACAGACGCGGCACCTGGGTGCAATATGGGATCGTCAGCTTTGGTTCACCCAAGGGTTGTACTCTGCTGCCTGACGTTTACACCAAAGTCTCAGCATATGTATACTGGATAAACTACCATGCTTCTCTTCACTAAATGTGAATGTCTAACAACATTGAAGAAATGAGTAACACACGATCGCACATTTCCTTGGGACCTGACTGAAGAAACCAACTGTCATCGATAGCCTTTTTATTTCAGTAGCAAATTCAGTTTTCTTTTTCCTCAAATGTACCGAAGGAGGTGAACCTGTCCAGTGAACCTTAATAAATCAGATTTGATTGCAAGTTTGTTTACTTGTTTGTCATTTCCATCCTTGATATGAAAATTGTCAGGATTTATATAAAGATTAACATGAACTAATTACTAGATGTGTGACTATTATAAAAGTGACCAGCTTTTCTGGGTTACAGCACCAAAGCATCACGACACAAGTGAGAAAATTATACAACACTTAGAGCTGCATGATTCGAATAACGGAAGCCGGAGACCGAGTGGGAGAAAGGTTAATTTATTGACACTGGTATGAACGGTACAATGGGGGGGGGGGGGGGGGGGGGAGTCAGTTGACAGCGTCATTGTCAATGGGGGCTTCTCCGATCGTTGGGTGCTCAGAGTCCACTGGAGCCGACCCCTACAAAGTAGTCCTTAAGACAGAGGGTGGTTGGTGTGGTAAAAGTCCAGTGTACAACAGCAAAACGGGTCCGAATGGCTTGAGGTGGGGTGAGGGCGGGGGGGGGGGGAGGGAGGTTTCAGGTCAGTGATGTTCGTCCTGCCCACTTGGGCGGTGGTGGGTACCCGGCTCCTCCATCCAATAAACACAATTTGCAAATTATGCGCCAATCTGATATGGTATCAAATTTTCAAAACAAAAACACTTAGCTAAACACATATCAAACTTAAATAAGCTACTGGGACACTTATTAAGCAGTTGTTACTGCATAGAAAAGGGTAATAAGTCAATTTATTCAAATCTATTACTCCTTAAACCTATGGTATCAGAATGTTGACGTGCATGCACAAATTAATTTGGCCTGTTTGCACTTCAAATATCTTCAAAGTTAACTATATGCAGAGAGCGTGTATATAGATGAGAGGGACAACTCCCGCGAAAATCTGTAACACAGGCTACAATGGCACCTCTCGCGGTTATTGTTGAACAAGCCTTCAGTTTGCCGGTACACGCAGTGCAAAACATTAGTTTTATTCAAAATTAATAGAAATCCAGAACCCTAACCTTATAAATTCAATATAATCTTTTTGGTAAACATGTTTTCTATATGTGTTCCAGGCGGCTTGTGTCTAGGTCATGTGGTTTTAGAGATATTTGACTTTTTCTGTATGAAGATTGCTCACCGCCATTGACAAACTTAATAGAAATCCAGAACCCTAACCTTATAAATTTAATATAATCCTTTTGGTAAACATGTTTTCTATATGCGTTCCAAACGATTTGTTTCTAGGTAGTGTGGTTTTAGAGATATTTCACTTTTTCTGTATGAAGATTGCACACGACCAGTGACAATGTCTTGAGTTTGCCAGTACGCGTACATCTGTGTCATAAACTATTCAACAACCACCACTTGGAGTGCCACAGTTGGCAGCTGTTGCACGGTCTAGGATGCACGACAAAGAAGGAAGTAAGGCGTGGGTGGAGAAAAGGCACTTTATTGAGAAATGCCATTATATATTATGTACAGGGTAATGTCAGGTAATGTCAAGGTAATGTGAGATAAGCAAAATGTACAATGTCAGATAATAGAGATAAAATAAGATAAGAGCTCAGAGGGAGCCTATGAGGTGAGTCCGTGAGGTGGAGCTGAGGAGCCCTCCACCAAAATGGAGGAGAGGGCTCGAAGGGTGGCTGAAGGGGCAAGGCGGGGCACGTATGCGTGCACCACCTCAGAGGTCCAGGTCCCCTGGGCCATAATGTCGGGGATGGGCACGCCCGCCCTCTGGCATGCCTGGGTGGCTGTGGAGCGTGAAGGCCTCCGAGGCGGGGATGCCTCGGGCGCGTAGGGCACCCTGGAGGAGGGCGGTGAGAGTCCGTGGGTCGAGGGGACGGCCCGAGGGCATGATGAAGGCCGGGGCATCAGGCCGGGCCGGCTGCTGGTGGATGGCTGCATGCGAGGCCGTGACGGGGCAGAGTTCAGTGCGTGACCAGGCGGGGACGAAGAGGGCCACCGCCCCCGAGGGCGCGGAGATGGTCTTGGAGCTTCTAATGAGGATCCGGAGCCCCCCAGGGGCGGGGCGAACGTCTCCTCGGGTGATGGTGTGGGGGCTGCCCTAGCCCTCGGGGCTCGGGGAGAGCAGATTAGATTGCCTCAGCATCCCGAAGTACCCGAGGAGGAGGGCGGCCCAAGGAACGATGGAGGCGGGCCCCGCCCGGGCGAGGTGTGAGACGGCGAGGGCGAGGTGCTCGGGAGTGAGCGGCGGTGCCTGGCGCGGGACGTGGGTTGATGTGCGCTCGCCGCCTCGTCAGATGTCCTTGGCGAGGCGGGAGTCGAAGCCCGAGGTGGACCCCCCCACCACCTCCAGCCATGGAGCGCGCCTCCGAGAGCGCGTTCTTCACTGAGGCGGGGGCGAGGGCGAGGGCGCGGGCGTAGAGGGAGGTGGCGTAGGCGGCAACGTCGAAGTCGGAGGGGGCGAGGGGGTCGAGCCTTCGGGCCACGACGTAGGCGACATAGTCTTCGGCCTGCCGGCGACGGTTCCTCCAGGTCGCAGGGTCGAGGGAGGCGAGGCGGAGGCGATCCACGTTGGCGACCTCGGCCGAGGTGAAACCTGGATCACAAGCCCGGGTTAAAGGGGAAGTCGTCGTGGATTGGGTGAACGTAGTGGAGACCGAGGCGGGCCACCTCGGCGCGGGCCACCTCAGCCCATGGGCCGACGAGGTGGGCATGGCTGAGGGCATCCGCGAGGACGAGGTCCGCCCCGGGCTTGTGCACTATGGTGAGGGTGAAGGAGCCGGTGGCGGCGAGGAGCCAGAGCTCCCGGGCGCAGGTCCCGAGGGTAGGGTCCCGGGCACGACCGGACTCGAGGGAGGTAGCGGACGCCTTGTTGTCCGTGTTAATCACCACGGTCGCCCCCACGATGTCATCAGGAAGGAAGGCGCGGAGGGCGACAACGAGGTTAACCGCCTCCAGCTCGTGAATATCCGGGAAGCGTGCCCGGAATGCGGGGGAGTACCCTCGGGCGTAGCAGTGTGTGGCGGAGTACGCCCCCCCACCCGAGAGGCAGGAGTCGCACTCGATGACGTGATGACGCCCCTCTGGGGCGCGGAGGAGGTGGAGGCCATTGGAGGCGCAGCCGTAGAGGGCGAACCACCTGAGGTCCCGGAGGGCATCGTCGTCGAGGGTGAGGGAGGCGCAGCCGAAACAGCTGCGGAGCGCCCCGAGGAGGCGGCTCATAAATTTCCAGGCCGGGGGTATGCAGCTGCTGACGTGGTTCAGCCGCCCGAGGAGGCTCTGAAGCTCACGCCGCCCGAGGGCTGGGTGGGCGATGCGTGTCTCACAGGCGAGGATGAGGTCCTCCACCTTGTCGGGGGCGATGCGGATCATCATCGCCTCGCTGTCCAGGGCGAAGCCGAGCCAGGTGAAGCAGACAGAAGGGGGATGACACTTCCCAGTTACACCGAAATACACACCAACCACATACAAATAATCACAATGACACACCACATACGAGCAGTAGAAAGTGAGCATTAGATGGTCAGAAGTAGACCATCTACTATCTGACCATCTAATGCTCAGCATCTACTGCTAAAACAAAAATTACACAGAAATACTCAACAACCAAATACAAATAATCACAAATACTAAATTGATGTGTTTACATATGGCTCAATCGCTAAAATTACAACGAAATACTAAATCGATGTTGCTACATGTTGCTAAGTATCTTGCTCAGTAAAGCATATAATTTGGTATAGTAAAACATATAATGAGGTATATAAAAAAAACACCGGCTTGAATTATATCTACAGTTAAATTGAGTTACATACCATAATTAACACATAGACCGAGTTGAATTAAATCTCATCTGAAGAAGACGACTCTAAGTGAAGTAGAAGGTCATCAACATCCATCTGCTCTGAATCATGGAAGGAATTGTTATCCACTTCGCTTTCACTCCCACTCCCACTCTCACTACCACTATTTCGAGCATAAGTACCGGCAACAATTCGATGCAAAATGGTCTGATCCAACTCCATATCCTTTTGGAACTTGAGCCTAGCAACATGAGCAACATCGTGCTGGACCATCTCATTAGCACTTATTTTATCAAGAATAAATGCCTTGATACCGGGGCTTTCAGCACGCACAAGAGCCTGCAGCAGTTGGGCTTTACACGATATATAATGTGACATGAGCGCAACTATCTCAATATGTAAGCACCGTAGCTCTTCTTCAGCCCTGTTTAAAAGTTCATGTGCAAAGACAGCCGACTTACGCATGCTGTAGCATACAGTTTCCGGATCTTCCAAGTCGTTGTAGAATGGAGCGTCTGGCTCGCGAACCATGGCAAGTGTTAGTTGGTCTGCTTCCGGAAGTGCTAACTGGACATTGTAGTCGCGTAGTGAGCGCGACAACTTACCGTTCACAGCACGCAACTGAATGGAGACGTGTTGAGCGGATGCATTTCCACGCGCAGTTCTCTTCAAGAGTGTTAGATGGCGGCGTTCCATCGACTGATGATGCATCCGCTTGCGGGTGGCAGCAGACAACTTGATGCATGACCGTTGACGGTGATCCCTCAGCAGAGCACTGCCCTCTCTCCTGCGACGGCATACTTTTAGCAACTCCTCACAACGATGCAATCGACCTTCACTCCTGCAAAAGATTGTATGTAAGTTAATAGTTGATGATATTAAACAACGATCCAATCGTTGTTTGGTTGTTGTTGGTTGTTGTTGTTGGTTGATTTGTTGATCGGTGGTTGTTGGTTGGTTAGTTGTTGGTTGGTTGTTGGTTGTTAATTTGTTGTTGGTTGTCTGTTTGGTGGGTGTTGGTTGTTTGTTGCGGATTGTTTTTTTTGGTGGTTGCTGGTTGTTGGTTGGTTGTCTGTTTTGGTGGTTGTTGTTTGTTGGTTGTTGGTTGTTGGTGGATTATTTGTTGCTGTTGATTGGTTGTTGGCTGTTCGTGGATTGGTTGTTGGTTGTCGGTTGTCAGTTGTTTGGTTGTTGTTTGGTTGTTTGGTTGTTGTTGTTTGGTGGTTGGTGGTCGGTGGTTGTTGGTTGGTTGTTGATTGTTGGTAGTTGGTTGTTGATTGTTGGTTGTTGATTTGTTGTTGGTTGTCTGTTTGGTGGCTTGTTGGTTGTTTTGTTGGTTTTGTTGGCGGTTGTTAGTTGTTGGTTGTTGGTTGCGGATTGGTTGTTTTTTTGGTTGCTGGTTGTTTTGTTGGTTTGTTGGATGTTGGTTAGTTTGCTAGTTGGCTAGTTAGTTGGTTTTGGATTGCTGGTTGTATTGGCTCGTTGTTGGGTGGTTGCACCACATCCCACAACCCACTAAACAACCGCAAAACATAAACACCCCCAAAATATAAACTTATGTAAAACATAAACACCCCCAAAATATAAACTTATGTAAAACAAAAACTAAAGATAGGCTATGTGATTGTGAACGCGTGCTAAATCAAAAAGAATAATATAGTGCTATAGTGCTACGGCGCTACACTGGCGTCTCCTAGTGGGGAAAGCGGGAGTTAAGTCACGAAAAGGGGAGGCGACGGCTGGCACCACCTAGAGTATATTGGCAGATATAACCAAAGACAGTGTGCGGCAATCTGTTCAGAGAATAAAACAACACCGAACAACACCGGACTGGTGTGGTGCCCCCGATTCGTTCTGACTTGTTCTTATATTTTATTTTAATTGAACCGAAGAGGATGATCCTACATCGACAGATAAGGATAGATGATAGTAATTAGGTGAGGCATTTTTTTGTTGTTTAGTTGAGGGCGGCCCTAGGTGCACTGAAACAACAGAGGACACGACACAAATTTAACTGCACAAAAGTGGGCGATGAGCAGTTCTATTCTCTTTTTTATTATTGTCCAAACATATATGAATCGCATGGCAGGCTGGAAAATAACCAGATGAAGAGGAACCCAACTTTGCTGCTTTTTGTCGATAACATAGGGGGTGGGCAGTTGCGGGGGTGGTTCAGGTCACCAGTGTTTACCGAAAACATTGATGGCGATATTTAAAAAAAGAAGTCTGTGGATTCCAATATCTGGAATTTTGACTCAAAATCATTATCTAAAAACATTTGAATTGTATGGTAGGTTGAACAATACGTAGGTGAGCGCAAACACGCGAGTAAAACTTGAGGAAGTTGTTGTTGATGTGCTATGGGGCCAGGCTGAGCCACACTTAGACAGCTAAAGTCCACAGCATGGACTGGTGCACATAAGAACAGTATGGAGTAGCAACCACTCAGCCGAGGAATGCGGTAATATTTTTAGTATGGCTGAGTCGTTGCTGATAGTATGCATTACAGGTGGGCTGGGGGCGGCGGTTGAGACGCGGGGCAGCTCCTCGCGAACATCTGGTATTGGGGGTGGATCGCCCCCGGGGCGGCTGGCTGCGGCGGCGGGGGAGGGAACGGCGGCGGTGTAGGCCTGGTGAGGCGTCGCGGAGGCAGCCGGTGCAGATGTCGGAGGCGTGTCATGGCAGTTCATGGCATCGAACCTGGATGTGAGGCGCTCCAGGGCCTTCATGGTCTCGTGCATGGTGGCCTCCACCGTGTGTACCCACTCAGATGTGGGGCGGCTGCAGGCTCCCAGAGGCGAGGAAGGTGAGGAGGATGGGGGTGAGCTGACCTCTGAGGCTCTCTGCGCCTCCCTCCGTGCGTCGTGTCGGCCCCGACCTTTTCCCGAAGGCATAGTGTGCATCGGCCGGGATGTATCGACCGGGAGATGGAGTGTCTAGGCCCGGGATGATGTGTCGGCCGGGAGATAGTGTATAGTCCCGTGTAGAGCCGTGTGTAGAGCCAAAGACGGTAGGCGCAGTGCAAAACATTAGTTTTATTCAAAATTAATAGAAATCCAGAACCCTAACCTTATAAATTTAATAGAATCTTTTTGGGAAAGATGTTTTCTATAAGTGTACCAAGCGGTTTGTTTCTAGGTGGTGTAATTTGAGAGATATTTTACTTTTTCTGTATGAAGATCACTCACGGCCATTGACAATGCATTTGAATAGATGTGTCCCTCGCAAACTGGTGTGCCGCGGAAACTGCAACACCGGCGTGCTGGCTCCTAGCTTCAGTCCTTCCTGAGGGACCACCGCAACTCGGAGCGCCTGTATCCCTTCTTTTGTATAACTAGCGACTGTCTATGAATGGTCTCCTTGATGTTTGCTGCTTCTCTCCCCCCATAGCAGAGCTGGACATAGTCGCGACACACCAGCTGTGCAGCGTTGTCGCTGAGCCTGGACAAGTTCAGTGTTCGCAGTGCGGAGAAGCACAGGCACTGCTGCGTGATACCTGGGTAAGCGGTCTTTTAAACTGGATGCATTCAAGTTGCCAAATCTGATGGGTTTCACAGGGTCCGTACGGGGCTAGAAAGTCTTCATTTGCCCCATTTCAAGGAATTGAAATGGTTTGAATTTAACCTATTTTGGGTAATTAGTCTTGAAAAGCCTTGAATTCCATTAAACTCTCCCCACTGATCTAAATTAGTCCAAAATCGCCATTCGCCATTGTTGTTTTTCCCCCTGAAATCCAGTGAAAATAGTCTTGAATTTTCAAAAACAGCCTTGAAAATCCTTGAAATAGTTTTGAAGTCCATATCTTCACATGTGTACGGA
Organism: Branchipolynoe longqiensis; assembly: GCA_030323885.1. Classification (NCBI taxonomy): domain Eukaryota; kingdom Metazoa; phylum Annelida; class Polychaeta; order Phyllodocida; family Polynoidae; genus Branchipolynoe; species Branchipolynoe longqiensis. Next base: position 1,896,956 of record CM059198.1, read on the forward strand.
CCTTGCTATGGGGAGAATATCTGCTTTTTCGTGAGAATTCAGACAACCTCACCGTAATCTTAGATAATATCATCATAATCTCACCATAGATTTCCGCTTTTTTTTTTTTTTTTTTTTTTTTTTTTGACGGAGATCACTTTCATCCCTTTGTGTGGCATTTGACCATGATAGAGCGGGCTTACCCGTTACAACGGTAATGTATGTGGGTCATTCTCTGAAACTAGGCACTAAGGTGTGGCATGGAAACCCAAAGTGAAAACCTTCCAAATAATAGCAAAAAACTTCCAAATAATAGTAGAATTTATATTCCTATGAAGGTTTGCATGTTCTGCATATGTCAGAGTTGAAAAAAGGATCCCGACCTTCCACACGCGAGGCACACGCGGAGTGAACATAGCTCAGGCGTGTCCACCTGTGTTGCTGTCGGTCATCTGATCGATCCTTCTCAGTGGACCCATTTGCAGTTTGGGCTATTTTCCTTCCAACCAGTGTTCCACAACTGGTTCATATAAGGCTGTGGTATGTGCTGTCCTGTCTGTGGGAAAGTGCATATAAAAGACCCCTCGCTTCTTATCAGAATGAGTAGCCTATGTGACAGCAGCGGGTTTCTTCCAAAGAAATATGTCAGAATGACCATATGTTTGACGTCCAATAGCTGATGACACTGATATGATCGCGAAATCAATGTGCTCTAGAGGCATCGTTAAATAAAACAAGCTACAAGCTTTAACTTCTTTTTGCCGAGTCTCGTGCTCGACCAATTCGGCCAGCGGTGCCCCAGTTTGAGAGAATGGCTCATTATAATGTGTGTTCGCTGTTGTGCAGGACATGTACAGCGAAGTGCGGCCGTCCATGTGCAACGACACCTGGGTGGGAGTGAGCACGACGGGGCAGCTGACCGCCAGGGGTGAGTCTACAGTGCAGCAGAAGGGCTGCTGGTTCACCATCCCGCCGTCACCGGAAGGAATGCTCGGCCTCCAGTGGAAGGTGCCGCTTACACCAGACGCCTTCCACAAGTTCAGCATCACCATCGACGGGGGAGGCAGACCCAACGTAGCCATCGCGTACGTAAACAGCAGTTTAGTTTCCATGTTACGCGAGTGATATTAAGGTATCGCTCATTACAGATAGATCAAAATCAAAAGTGAAATAGCCTCTTTTCAACTCTTTCATATGCGGATCCTTAAAAAAGTCTTAAATTGATTTAGTTAATTTTCAAGGCCTTGAAAAGGGTGAAATGTGGTAACTTTTCTCTGAAAGGTCTTAAAAAGGTCTTAAATTGGTTTTGGCCACTAATATTTTTTCCAGATGTTTTAACAGCTTGGTGAAGATAGGGATTTCAATGTTTGAAATAAAAGATCGATTGTGCAAGCCTGTAGCAGAGCCGTTTTATCACAGACTAGACTGGCCAGCGAAGTGATCGTCCACATAGAGATATGTATATTGCATCACCTCACTCATTTCTGTTAATATTTACTTAAATATGTATGTTACATTTTCTGTGAAATAGGTATTAAATTGTAGGAAAATTGGTATTAAAAAGTCTTAAAAAGGTTTTGAATGTGATTGGCTGTTAGGTGCAGGAAGCCTGAAGTATGCGAAGTGGTCTCAGTTATTATTATTATTACCGGGTTATGAGAGGAGGTTTGGATTATTATTATTGATTGATGGTGGTTTAACGCTGTGTCAGCAGCAAGGTCCATATTCATGACGAAAAGCTAGTGGTATCTATTGTCTGTCTGTCTTGTTAATCGCATTCATATGCGGAGTGGGCTACGTAATGCGGAGTGGACTAGGTAATGCGGAGTGGACTAGGTAATGCGGAGTGGGCTAGATAACGCGGAGTGAGTTAAGTAACGCGGAGTGGGCTAGGTAACACGGAGTGGGCTAGGTAACATGGAGTGAGTTAGGAAACGCGGAGTGGGCTAGGTAATGCGGAGTGGACTAGGTAATGCGGAGTGGACTAGGTAATGCGGAGTGGGCTAGGTAACGCGGAGTGAGTTAAGTAACGCGGAGTGGGCTAGGTAACACGGAGTGGGCTAGGTAACATGGAGTGAGTTAGGAAACGCGGAGTGGGCTAGGTGACGCGTAGTGAGTTAAGTAACGCGGAGTGGGCTAGGTAACACGGAGAGGGCTAGGTAATGCGGAGTGGGCTAAGGAACGCGGAGTGGGCTAGGTAAAGTGGTGTGAGTTAGGTAATGCAGAGTGGGCTAGGTAATGCATAGTGGGATAGGTAACGTGAAGTGGGCTAGGTAACGCAGAGTGAGTTAAGTAACACTCAGTGGGCTAGGTAACATGGAGTGGGCTAGGTAACACAGAGTGGTCTAGATAATGTTGAGTGGTCTAGGTAATGTTGAGTGGGCTAGGTAACGCGGAGTGGTCTAGGTAATGTTGAGTGGGCTAGGTAATGCGGAGTGGGCTAGGTAACGCGGAGTGAGGTAGGTAACACAGAATTGGCTCGCTAACGCAGAGTGAGTTAGGTAACGCGGAGTGGGCTAGGTAAACTTGCAGGGAGGGATCGAATATGGAGTTATTTTGGTGTTTTCAAGCCGACCTGACATGATTTCTCACGTTCGGGAGATCGGGAGTTCGGTTCCCGGTCGAGTCAAGCCAATGATTTATAAAATTTATACTTGTCACTTCTTAGCCTGGCACTCTGCGTTAATAGGATAGGGCAAGGACTGGTTAGCTCAGTGTCAGGATAATGTGACTGTGTGAGATATCGGGTCATGATGCTGGTGCCCTAATTTCGCAGTGGGGCAGCACTATAAAGTCACCATAAGTGCGCACTGTCACAAGTCGGTACCCATCCTGATATGACCTTAGATGAGTCTGATTTGGGGAATTGAATGATCAGAATTGGCGCCAAGAGCTTCAAGCTGGAACATGACGACGTAAAGAAAGATGGCGGCATGCTGCTGGTAGCGGGCGAGAAGACGGTCGGCACCATATCAGGCATCCTGCAGAAAGGCAACAGGCTTCAAGTGCGCATCGTACCAAAATGGATGGTAAATATATATATATATATTAAAAGAACAAATCAGTTTGACTTATGTGACCTAGATTTGATGCTCCTGTCGTTGGTGATGGAAATGGGAAATACTGCGCTAAATTACTTAATTTTGACAAGCATATCAAAATTCTGAAACCATGGGATTCAGCAGTGACAGGTTCTATTAAATTGACTTAGTATGATGCCCTTCTATGCAAAACAAATGCTTCATAAGGACACCTTTATCGTAAGTTGGATAGGTAGGATCAAATCTAGATGAATGTTTTGGTTTTGAACATTTGATACTTTGAGCAATTGTTCATGTTGCTTCGGCAACTCATGTTGCTTCGGCAACATGAGTAATTACTCATGTTGCTTCGGCAACATGAGTAATTCGCACACGACAAGGGACAGACCGTGCTGCCACCTATAGTTCAGTCTGCCTCTCCTATGCCATCTACACTCCCCACTGAACCCACGAGAACTTCCGCTCAACGCCCATGCCTGCCCCCAAACATTATGCTAAGTGGCACCACCTCCTCTCTGGCCGCCCTGGTGTGAACCCTTTGAACTGCTGACGTCACTGACGTTATTTTTAACTGGGGAAAGCGCCTCATAAGTATTGTACTTCTGCTTTCTCCTTTTTCATGCGAAACATTACATAAATGATACATGATACATAAATATCAGCTTGTATGTACAATGATCATGTGGAAATAAATAAATCGCCTATTACTCTACTTACTTCCGGTAGGGCTACTCCTGTCTCGAGCACTTCGCATCCTGACGCCCAACCGTCGACACCTAGCACCTTTTATTGGCCGCCCACCCAGCCCTACACTCACCTGCCTGTCACGTGATAGCATTGAGTGCCTGGGTCCCAGGATTCAAAACCTGAACCTGCCAAAAGACTGATTCATTGACCTGAACACATTCTGAGTTATAGATAAATAAAATTCCCCATCTTGTAGTTCCTTAGCAGGTTCTGAATTATGGACATGAACAAAAGGGAAAGCTTGTTTTTATTTAACAATGCCTCTAGAGCGCATTGATTTTTATCATCGGCTATTGGACATAAAACATTTGGTCATTCTGACATATTTCTTTGGAGGAAACCATCTGCTGCCACATAGGCTACTTTTTCCGTTAAGCAGCAAGGGGTATTCTATATGCACTTTCCCACAAACAGGGCAGCACACACCACAACCTTTGATGAACCAGTTGTGAACCACTGTTTTTTTTTTTGTTCAAATGTTTTTATTCCTCTGAATAACATGTTGTCAATGCTAATCCACTGGTCTTCCAGCCCTAATCACAATTGCCTTTACACAGTAAACAAATCTACAACAATATACAGATAGACAATTACAGGAAAATAAGCAAAACATGAATGATAGGTAAAGAACAAGATAAGTGAAAAAGAAACATATGCGGGGAGGTAACTATGTTAAACTAGTATGGTAGGCGTTAGTTGTATAGACATGAATGGTGCAGTGATGGTGACGGTTTGGTAATATTGTCTTATTTGCTGCTCTGACAGGAGAACCGTCCACCGGCCATCTTACTGGAGTTTGTCAGTCTGGGCGAAGTGAAGTGGCGAGTTGACACGGGGTGTTTCTATGGTGACCACATCTTCTTCAGCATCACTTCAAAGATTCAGCAGACCTTCTTCCTGGATGTTTCCTCCGGTTTGGTGAGTCTGTATTGATTATGAGGTGTTTAAGAAACTACTAACAAAATAATGTAACCTACAAAAAACAGAGGAATAACCCAAAATATAGTGAAAGTTGGATTTTGGACGGTTTGCAATCTACAAACAGTTACAATCCATAAACAAGAAGCAAGAAAACCTGAATTATTACTAAAAAACTAAATTCAAAAGATTTGAATCAAATTGGACTAGTGCTGCCCAGCGCAGAAAACAAGCGTTAACACACTTATCCGTTATGAGCAGGGTAAATAAATTAATCACAAAAAAACAAAAGAAACAAAAAATAAATATTAAGCAGGATAGAATTTCAATGCGTACAATTGGTTTTCCTTATGCTGCTCCTTACAGGGGTAGGCTACATCTGGTTTATATAATTTCGGGTGTGTTTTTTGTTTGTTTGTTTGGGGTGGGGGGGGGGGTCCATTTCTTTATGAATGTTACTTTTGCTAACAAATACATTATTTGTCTTAAGACACATTTGTTTAAATCTGCTTTTAACTAGGTGAAATTTATTTTCCTGTATATTTGTTTGTTATGTAAAGCGCCTGAGAATGGCTTGCTGGATCGGGTGCTATATAAATGTTTTATTATTATTATTGTTTTTATTATTATTTAAATTCGATCCAGCTGTGCCGGTTAGTGGGTGAATGCGACCACTCGCAGGTGGCGCCAGCGTGGCTGGAGAGGGAACTAAGCCCTGTGGTCCAGTTTGTTTGTTTGTTGGAGTTATATCCTGGCAACATCGATCAGGAGGGTCTCAACTTGTGACAGGGCACACTCATAGTGCTGCCTCACTGCAAGACCAGGCCAGTGGCACCTTGACCCAATTTCCCACTGAGTCACATTATCTTGATACTGAGCTAAAAGGTCCTTGCCCTATCCTAGTAATGCCACGTGTCTAGTCTCCTAGTGGGGCAACACTATAACGTCGCCATGAGTACGCAGTTACAAGTCGGTACCCGTCCTGATATGACCTTAGATTTTGCTAGGACGTAAAACAACAAGGAACAGCTGGATGGTAGGGCTGCCAGTAGTGTTTGGTGAATAATCAAGTGGGAATGCAACAACATACAGATATTCCATACATTTATACTCACATAATTTGCTATGCGTCAGATTATTCTATATAGTGTAAAGGTAAAGCTTGTTTTATTTAACGACGCCTCTAGAGCGCATTGATTTTCATAACATCAGCTATTGGACGTCAAACATATGGTCATCCTGACATATTTCTTTGGAGGAAACCCGCTGCCACCACATAGGCTACTCTTTCCGGTCAGCAGCAAGGCGTCTTTTATATGCACGTTACTATATATAATATAGTGTATGCATATAGGGTTATGTATGGTGAAAGTTATTAGTCTAAATGTAATGAGTGGCTCTTGTTTTTCTTTGGATGACATTTTGCTTTATAACAATCCCACTCTGCCCTGTTCTATTTGAAATGGAACTGAACGCATTTAACTCCATATGATATACATTGTTTATTGTGTTTCAGCAATCCACTCCTTCGCATGGTTGGGAAAGTGGCATGTACTTGGAGGTTAGCGACCCTGCTACCAGTGGCTTCAGAAAGATGCACATAGCATTTGTTGGTACGTCCAGCTTTTCTGCACTATCTCACATTTACTGTAGTCGTCTGCACTCACCTCAGGCAAGGAGCTGCATAGACCAGTGGGCGTGCGTAGTGTAGTGACATCATGGAGACTAGGTGGTGTAGGGGCTAACACGCTGGCCTGGAATGCAAGCGATGTGGGTTCGAGTCCTGCTCTAGGCGCAATATTTCCCATTTTTATCACCCCCCCCCCCACGACAATAGTGTTGGTAATACTGAATAAATGTGGCACAGATGATATAGTAAAGCAGAACCACAGCTGTTGTATTTGTAACCCTTCTATTAAAGTTGCGTGGACCGATAGTTTTGAGTTTCGGTCATTTTTCTGAGATAAATATACTAAATTGACCATCGTAATTTACCTTTCTTTAGTTTGAAGTAACTTTTATTTTAAATTGCTAACCTTTGAGATATTTGAAGTGCAAACATGTCAAATTAGTTTTGGCAAGCATACCCAACCTCTCAAACCATAGGTTTCTGCTGCAGTAATAGGTTCTATTAAATTGCCTCAGTATTTATTCCCTTCTATGTGGCAACAAATGCTTAATAAGTGGATCAGTATCTAAGTTAAATATGTAGAACCAAATCTAGAGAATTGCTTTGGTTTTTAAAATTTGATGCTTCATCGGACTATGCAGCTTTAAACGACAGTTGCGTCGCTTACATCTAAACACTTTTTTATTGAAAACATTCTGTTTTGGAAACGAGGACAACAAACATTGGACAAGGCTGTAAGTGTTCAAGTTCCATAATCCGGTGGTATTCAGTTTCTGCCACATATTAACTTGAGCGTTTCATCTACTTTACTTTAGCTTGAAGTAACTTTTATTTTAAAGAGTTAACTTGTGAGATAATTGAAGTGAAAATAAACTAAATTAATTTTTATGTGCACACAAAAATGCTAGACGTAGGCTTTGTTTACCCATTTTCAAGCGTAGCAGCATAGCACTGGAGCCCCAAACTGCAATAAACGCTTAATGAGTGCTCCCAAACAACATAACACAGGAGCACCAAACTGCAATAAACGCTTAATGAGTGCTCCCAAACAACATAACACAGGAGCATCAAACTGCAATAAACGCTTAATGAGTGCTCCCAAACAACATAACACAGGAGCACCAAACTGCAATAAACGCTTAATGAGTGCTCCCAAACAACATAACACAGGAGCACCAAACTGCAATAAACGCTTAATGAGTGCTCCCAAACAACATAACACAGGAGCACCAAACTGCAATAAACGCTTAATGAGTGCTCCCAAACAACATAACACAGGAGCACCAAACTGCAATAGACGCATAATGAGTGCTCCCAAACAACATAACACAGGAGCACCAAACTGCAATAAACGCTTAATGAGTGCTCCCAAACAACATAACACAGGAGCACCAAACTGCAATAAACGCTTAATGAGTGCTCCCAAACAACATAACACAGGAGCACCAAACTGCAATAAACGCTTAATGAGTGCTCCCAAACAACATAACACAGGAGCACCAAACTGCAATAAACGCTTAATGAGTGCTCCCAAACAACATAACACAGGAGCACCAAACTGCAATAAACGCTTAATGAGTGCTCCCAAACAACATAACACAGGAGCACCAAACTGCAATAAACGCTTAATGAGTGCTCCCAAACAACATAACACAGGAGCACCAAACTGCAATAAACGCTTAATGAGTGCTCCCAAACAACATAACACAGGAGCCCCAAACTGCAATAAACGCTTAATGAGTGCTCCCAAACAACATAACACAGGAGCATCAAACTGCAATAAACGCTTAATGAGTGCTCCCAAACAACATAACACAGGAGCACCAAACTGCAATAAACGCTTAAAAATTGCGATGCTACATAACACAGGAGCACCAAACTGCAACAAACGCTTAATGAGTGCTCCCAAACAACATAACACAGGAGCATCAAACTGCAATAAACGCTTAATGAGTGCTTCCAAACAACAAAACATAGGAGAACCAAACTGCAATAGACGTATAATGAGTGCTCCCAAACAACATAACACAGGAGCACCAAACTGCAATAAACGCTTAATGAGTGCTCCCAAACAACATAACACAGGAGCACCAAACTGCAATAAACGCTTAATGAGTGCTCCCAAACAACATAACACAGGAGCACCAAACTGCAATAAACGCTTAATGAGTGCTCCCAAACAACAAAACACAGGAGCACCAAACTGCAATAAATGCTTAATGAGTGCTCCCAAACAACAAAACACAGGAGCACCAAACTGCAACAAACGCTTAATGAGTGCTCCCAAACAACATAACACAGGAGCACCAACCTGCAATAAACGCTTAATGAGTGCTCCCAAACAACATAACACAGGAGCACCAAACGCAAAAACGCTTAACCTCTCATACACAACACAGAGCACCAAACTGCAATAAACGCTTAATGAGTGCTCCCAAACAACATAACACAGGAGCACCAAACTGCAACAAACGCTTAATGAGTGCTCCCAAACAACATAACACAGGAGCACCAACCTGCAATAAACGCTTAATGAGTGCTGCCAAACAACATAACACAGGAACACCAAACTGCAATAAATGCTTAATGAGTGCTCCCAAACAACGTAACACAGGAGCACCAAACTGCAATAAACGCTTAATGAGTGCTCCCAAACAACATAACACAGGAGCACCAAACTGCAATAAACGCTTAATGAGTGCGCCAGTGTCTAAGGGGAATGTGTACGTATTTTAGTGTGTGTGTTTTTTCTTTTTTTTAAAGGTGATGTTTTCATCGGACTATGCAGCTTTAAAGCTGCATAGTCCGATAAAAAGCATCAAGTTTTCAAAACCGAAGCAATGATCTAGATTTTATTCTCCATATCTAACTTAGATATTGATGCACTTATTAAGCATTTTATAAAAACACGGGTCTCTGCCGCTGTGAGAACCCTATGTGATTACAATACTCTCCCCCTTCATTCAACCTGTGATGCCATTTAGCCTGATTAAATTAACCATGTCTATAGAGAGGAAGGAAAACTAGTCACAATGATGAACAGTGAATAAGTTGTGCTTTATTGGCAGCAACTCCTGTCATCCCCCATTCATGTGACCTAGCACCTGTACTCCTCCTATACTGCCCACACTATGTCTCATAGTCTTTTAGCCTGTATGTTGAACCAGTGCCCACAACCCATGGGACAGGAGTCCTATGGCTGTGGATACACTCAATTAGAATAGCTGAATTTTGATAGCATCAGACAGAGTGTCTGGGGTCCTGCTCAGAAGTTGGTCTGTCTCACTCAAGAGCCAGGATGAGAGTGATTTTCCTTCAGTGTGTCTGAAGCAAACTCATGAATAATTAATTAGCTGAGACTAGTGTGTGGGTCAGGATAGGCCAAGGGAGTCAGGTGACCAGACCTTCCCCAACCAGCCAATGAGACACCTCCCCACAGACTGGGTGGGTGACCACCCCATTAGGGGCTGTCACTCAAGCCATCTGCAGGTGGTGCACTCTATACATATGCTAATGAGGCTGGGGGTCAGTCGGTGGTCTTGGGTGGACAGGATCTTGCAAACAGTTACAGATGTGTATATAGTAGAATCATTCTTTTCCTCTTTTGTATTCTTTATGAACACCAAGAGAACATTTCAACCATCATGTACTGTTTCTTACAAAGGAACTCTTTTCATTAACTCCAAACATCATATATAACAGATAGTTTACTCTATTCAGCATCATGTACATTTCCATCAACTCCACTCTTAGTAGATAACATATAGTTTACCTCACTCAGTATCATGTACAATGGGAGTGGACTTTTGTTGACTTTAGTTACTTTTAGTTTACATACTATCAGTCCCACTCCAGCATCCAAGAATAATAATGCTCTCTGCCAATATATAATTCTTAACCGAAAATCCGTATATTTTTACAATTTGTTGCCGCGTAGAAGGGAATACTGGGGCAATTTAGTAGAAGCTGTTACTATAGAAGCCTATGGTGTCAGAGTTTTGGCATACATGCCGAAACTAATTTCACAGGTCTACACTTCAAATATCTCTAAAGTTAGCCATCTAAAATAAAAGTTACTTCAAACTAAAGTAAGGTAGATTATAACAACCAATTTAATATATTTATCTTAGAAAAATGACAGAAACTCAAAACCATCGAACTATGCAACTTTAAGTTATATCAATGTCTTTTTTATTTTGGGGTCTTACAAAATTAAATTTCTTAATATCTAAATATGCATCTGCTGAGAATCATTGATGTAGAGTGTCCTGCCAACAGAGAGCGTCAGTAGTGACGCTCAGAGTGTGGTTGTGCACTTTGTGGATAACCGGGAGGAGGTAACCATGGCCGTCACCAGCCACGACCTGCACCCTGTCGGCTACTGCGCACACTACAACGCCTCGCAACCGGAAACCAGCAACCGGAACAAGCTGCGTTTCGCTTGTAAGTGAATCAAAAGTAAAGCTTGTTTTATTTAATGACGCCTCTTAGAGCACATTAATTTTTTTATTGTATCATCAGCTATTGGAAGTCATTCGGACATGGCCTGGCATGGGACACCGTCTATCTGGACTTCTCCAAAGCCTTTGATAGTGTGCCCCACAAAAAACTATTAAACAAAGTCAAAGCTCTGGGAATATCCGGATCAATTTCTGAATGGATACAGGACTTCCTGTCTGAGAGAAAGCAAAGGGTAGTTGTAGGTAATAAAAAATCTTCCTTTAAGAATGTCACCTCAGGAATATCTCAGGGAAGTGTGCTGGGACCAATATTATTTATAATATTTATAAATGACCTGCCAGGCAGTGTCTCATCAAACCTAAAAATATTTGCGGATGACACAAAGGTATTTCGAGCAATAAAGGAGGTAAGAGATAAAAATCTCTTGCAAGAGGATATTCTGAAACTCTCACAATGGTCCGAGAAATGGCAATTGCCCTTCAATGAAAAGTGCAAAATTATTCATTACGGGAAAAATAATCCTCATTATGCCTATGTTATGCAGAACACTGTCCTGCAACAAGATAGCTATGAAAAGGACTTGGATGTAACCTTCGACTCCCAACTCTCCTTTCAGAAACACATGAGGACTATCATCTCAAATGCTAACCAGAGAGTAGGAATAATTAAAAGAACCTTCCATCGCCTCAACAAGAACAATTTTCTCATTCTATTTAAGTCTCTTGTTAGGCCAATTTTGGAATACTGTCCACAAATTTGGAGCCCAATTTTTCGGAAAGATATTCTGGAGATCGAAAAGGTTCAGAGACGTGCAACGAAACTAGTTGCAGTTATAAAGGACTTACCCTATGAACAAAGGCTCAGGAAATTGAAACTTCCTACCCTTTCCTACAGAAGGAAAAGAAGTGACATAATTGAAGTATTTAAAATTATGAAAGGTTTTGATAAAATAGATATGAACCAATTTTTCACCTTGAATAAAAGAGAAGGCAGCTGGGGCCATACTCTCAAACTAGTAAAACCCAGAGCCATTTCAAAATTAAGGCAACACAGTTTCTCAAACAGGATCATAAATATATGGAATAGTCTCCCACAAAATGTTATAGATGCCAGCTCAATAAATTCATTCAAGAACAGATTAGAAAAAGGATGGGCTTATGATCCAGGGAAATTTGACCACTTATTCACCACATGCTACTAATTTATTCCTTGTGTTGCTAATTACTTGCACTCAAGCAAAAATGAGAGACAAATAAGTGTTCACACTTCCTGTCTACCAATCGCTATATCGCTATATCGGACATATTTCTTTGGAGGAAACCCGCTGCCGCCACATAGGCTACTCTTTCCGATAAAGTAAGTGAATCAAGGCCAAGGTCATTCAGTTGGGATTTACTACCTTACAATGAACACGGATTTAGTACATTACATGGTCTTAATTCACATCCTTACATGTTACAATGAACACATATTTACTACCTTATATGGTCTTCATTCACGACCTTACATGTTACACTGAACACTGTCCCAATATCCCGCTCAGTCATATTATCCTGACACTGAGCTAACCAATCCTTGCCCTATGCTATTAGAATTAATGCCGAGCGCCAAGCAAGGAAGCGAAAAGTTTCAATTTTGTAAGTCATTGGTTTGACTCGACCGGGAATCGAACTCCCGATCTCCCACACGGGAGGCCTGTGCTCGACCGATTAGACCATCGCGTCCGGTTTAGATGCCGCTAGGACGTAAAAACCAAGCAAACCAACCAATGCGGGACTTGCCTATATGCTTGGCAAGCTGAAGCCTATAGGCTTGGCCGGTTGAAGCCTATAGGCTTGGCAAGCGGAAGCCTATAGGCTTGGCCGGCTGAAGCCTATAGGCTTGGCAAGCTGAAGCCTCTAGGCTTGGCAGGCTGAAGCCTATAGGCTTGGCAGGCTGAAGCCTATAGGCTTGGCAAGCTGAAGCCTATATGCTTGGCCGGCTGAAGCCTATAGGCTTGGCAAGCTGACACCTATAGGCTTGGCCGGCTGAAGCCTAGGGCCTCAACATCTTGGCAGGGCTCCGGACAAAGGTGTGACCTGTGACAGGGCTTTGGGAGGGGCCTCACAAGGGGAATAGCTTAGGGCCTCTCTTCTTCATCTAAATCGGGCACTGAAACCAACCTAATGTAGCCTTTAAATTGTCTAGCTCCAGAAGGCAAAGACCAGCAGGCCATGGAGCCATTCAATTGGCGAGAGTTTCTTCAACAGGAAGACGGCATCCCGGCTCCACACGCACTCTTCACAGAGGTAAAGGAATCTTCAAACTGCTTCAATGTTCAAATTATTATAAACTGTGAGTGCTTGGGCTCTAAATAAATGTGTAAGCTGTTGTCACACACTTTGACATGTGATATTGATAGTGTGGATTTGATTGGTTGTTGCTATGTGGTGGCCTGGGTTTAATATGTATGGTCCGCCGCGCGTGGAGACATTGATTCTCACCCGATCATTGCAGTTAAGCAACATGGAACCTCGTCAATACTTCGCATGTGTGACAACAAGTTAGAGATGATGTATTTGGAAATGAGGGTATGATGGAGTCCTTCCGTCCCGATTCCATCCACAACTCATTATTAAACCTTTTAGGGAAATTGTTTTTTTACCAAAGATTCATTTTCCATTTATAACTTGAAAAGTCTTTTAGTGTTGAATTTATTTATCATATACCACTTGTGATTTTACCACAGTTGTATGCTCTTTTTGCATACTTTTCTGAGCTCTATTTTACTTGTTTGAAATGTAATTTCAGATATGTTTAACCACTGTATGACCCGCAATAGCTGATGTTTACTTTTTGTGATGGATGGTTATTAAACAAACAAAAAACAAACAAAATAGGCTGACAACCTAGGAATACAATGTGTCGTAGACATAGCAGCAACTATGTACACATGTTAACTCCTGTTCCTTCCGTTGAATGCTCAGTATTACCATGGATAGACTTCTGTTCACAACCCATCCTGATATGACCTTAAATGTTGCTAGGACGTAAAACAACACCAAACAAACTGTTCACAATTGTGAATACCCACTTCTTAAGGACAGCTGACAAAGCTAGAGTCACTGCAACACAGCTTCACATCATATATCAAAGACACCGAGAGCCTGGAGTACTTAACTACGGCTTAACAACGTATCATTCAAAAAGATATGGTACTATTTGGTAGACTTGTAAGGTACCCGCCATAAATACAAAAGCCTCACAGTCAACAAGAACACTGTGGGAAGGAAGTCTTTCTGTCCAAGGAGTCCAGCTCTTCAATACAATGCCAGCTTACATACAAAAATCAATCAAACTGCAGCGTACGATTGTTCAAAAGGCAGCTTGACAAGATGTTAACAACAATACTAGATGAACCACAGATTTCCGGATAAAGCCAGCTAATGCCAGCAGATTCAAGCTCATTACTGCATATAACAAAACTGAACAGAGCATCCTCACCACATGTGATGGGTCCTGATGGTGGAGTCTCGGACTCACTACTAAGTCCTTCTCTGCGACTGCGCTGATGCTAGAGCCATAAATAGGTCAATACTCGTCTTACTTTCACAGATCCAAGTTGTTTTTCTACTTATGAAATGGGATAGCAGTTCGAATGAAACTCTGGGTTTATATTTTTAAGGAACAAACTGAAGGATGTCCTGCCTTTCTGAAGTCTGCTCGAGATTGTAAAACGACAAAGACACTTAAAGGTAAATTAATCAATCAATCAATCAATCAATCAATAGGATACAGCTATAATGTGGCATTGTAAAACACAATGGCATGTAGGGACATTAATGTGGTATTGTAAAACACAAAGGCATGTAGGTACGTTAATGTGGCATTGTAAAACACAGGCATGTGGGTACATTAATGTGGCATTGTAAAACACAATGTGGCATTATAAACACAAATGCATGTAGGTACATTATTGTGGCATTGTAAAACACAAAGACATAAAATTACATTAATGTGGCATTGTAAAACACAAAGCCATAAAAGTACATTAATGTGGCATTGTAAAACAGAAAGACATAAAGTACATTAATGTGGCATTGTAAAACAAAGACATAAAAGTACATTAATGTGGCATTGTTAAACACAAAGACATAAAGGTACATTAATGTGGCATTATAAAACACAAAGGCATGTAGGTACATTAATGTAGGTACATTGTAAAACACAAACTTATGTAAAGGTAAATTAATGTGGCATTGTAAAATACAAAGACATAAAAGTACATGGGTTCGAACCATGGTCGAGTCAAACCAATAACTTAAAATTTGATGCTTGTCGCTTCCTAGCCTAGCGCTCGGCATTATTAGGATAGGGCAAGGACTGATTAGCTCAGTGTTAGGATAATGTGACTGAATGGGATATCATCATGTCTTAGTGCTTGCAGCCTGGTCTCCCAGTGGGGCAGCACTATAAGTAAAGTCGCCATGCGTGCGCACTGTCACAAGTCAGTAACCGTTTTGATATGACCTTAGATGTTGCCAGGACGTAAAACCCGAACAACCAACGAACGTAAGCCTCACTTTCATTTCAGGCGTGCTTCAGAGCATGCTGAATCTGCCTCAGTCTGACTCGCTGACTGTGGAGCGGATACTGCGGGGCTGTGAGGAGCATGCGCCTGTGGTGCTCTTACCCTACCCGCTAACGCTCAGCGAGTACCCGCGAATCTGCAGCCTTCAGGACCTCGCCATCTTCTGGGTGTGCCCCAATAATGGTGAGAAAACCCGCCCGCCCCCCCGCATCTACTGGGTGTACCCCACTAATGGTGAAGCACCCCCCCCCCCCCGCATCTACTGGGTGTGCCCCACATAATGTGAGAGCACCCCCCCCCCCCGCATCTACTGGGTGTGCCCCAATAATGTGGAACACCCACCCCCCCCCCCCCCCCCCCCACCACCCCCCGCATCTACTGTGTGCCCCAGAATTGGTGAAACCCCCCCCCCCCCTTTCCGCATCTACTTGGTGTGCCCCAATAATGTTCAGCACAGCGACCCCCCCCCCCCCCCACCCGACCCCGACCCCCGTGCATTCCACCGGACGCGGTGGCCGAATCGCAGGGTCGGTACGGGGCCTGGAAAGTCTTGAATTTCACTTGCCCTATTTCAAGACCTTGAAAAGTATATTTGTGGTGTTCTGCGTGGAGGAATGGTTAGAGTGTCTGACTTATTTCTAGGTCGGACTCCTAATCTGAAGGTCAGTGGTTCGATTCCCCATGCCATCACCTCTGACAATTTGGATTTCCGCTGCTGTGTATAACTTACAGCATCATCAAAGGCCAGTTGCTCTCATACCATGTCTATGTGGTGTGGGAGGTTAAAAATCCATTGGGTTGGTAAAAGTGTAGGCTCGGGCTTTCTATCGACAAACTGTCGAATGGTGAAAACAAGTCTATTCAGACATATCCATGATAGGCCGTATATATCTTCAAAAAAAAGAAAAAAGAACCTATTTTCGGTAATTAGTCTTGAAAAGCCTTGAATTCCATGAAACTGTTCCCACTGATCTAAATTAATCCGAAATCGCCATTCATCATTTTCCCCCCCCCCCTGAAATCCAGATAAAAATAGCCTTGAATTGCTATCAAAACCAACGTTGAAAAGCCGTGAAGTAGCGTTGAATTCCATGTTCACATGTGTACGGACCCTGGAATCAGTAAGAGCGCTGGGAAGCTTCCCATCTGGGAGGCTTCCCATCTGGGAGGCTTCCCATCTGGGAGGTCGTGTACTCGAACCACGACAGAGCTGATCCGGACAGAAGGAAGCCCGAGGCGGATGTGGGAGTAAAGGAAGGGTTTATTTGACAAAAACAGGTAGACAATCAGTGTGAGTCAAAGGGTAGTTATATAATGAATGGAAGTGTTCTTGGGCAGGTCAGTCCACCTCGTCCACGTCCGCAGAGGGGCCCGGAGGGGCCTGTGAGGAGGTAGGCCCGGGAGCCGACCCCCACGCAGTGGCTGAAAAAGAGGGTGGGTGGGCGTGGTAAATCCATGGGGTGAGGATATATGCCCGAATGCAGGTCATGAGAAAAGGGCGGGAGGAGGAAGGGATGTCTGGTAGGGGGCGCCTCGGGCTTCCCGCCGGATCAACCACAATTCGGAATTATGAGCCGATCCGGACAG
>CM059198.1:1914388-1940669 GCA_030323885.1 Branchipolynoe longqiensis
GGAACAGAGGAACAAAATTCAATGGTAACATTTTGTATATATAAACTACCATCGATAGCAACAGGTCCTTCTTGTGTTATTATAACTAATGTCATAACGCCATATCCCCCTCTTTAAAATAGTTCCTATCCATAACAGAATGGTACCAGGTATTGCGAGGATAAAACGCCATGCTCAAATTTACTAACATTCCAGAACAATGTAAATGGCATTGTACATGAAGACCTAATACATATAGAGATATTATACATACTATGTTTAAGAAGAGAACCATGAAACATGTAAATGGGAAACTATCGAATGTAGCCCATCATACAAAAACATGACCCATAAGTAATACAACGAATACATAGTCAGGGTGAGTTGTCACTTCTTAAATGTAGACTTATTTTGTCTCTTCTTCATATGACCTGAACAATGAGTGTATTATTACGTAACGTTGTATGCAATTCATAACTGAACATAACAAGGCACTTGCTAGGCAGAACAGAAAGTGGCATAGAAACAACAGTAAACGACTTATATAACATATGAGATTCAAATATTCAATATAGTATTTCATGCACAACATTTCCCAAAATGTTCAAATTAAACTCATGCTTCATATAACAATTTCATCCGTGAACATTTCGTCATATTCTTTTTTGTTTTTTGTTTGTTCGTTTATAAAAGCATTGAGTCAAAATTCATTTGATAACATCTTTGACATGCAAGACAACTTAAAAACATGTATAAACATAAACATACAAAATGCATACACAGCTGGCTGCATGTGTCGTTTCTTATGTTATCATGCGTTGTGTCCATTCATTGTTCGAACTTAAGTATGTGACGTTACCACTTATTGTACAGCTTTTCCAGCATGTTACTTATTTAACTATAACAATTTCAACCGTGAACATTCTTTTATATTTGCTTAATAAACATTGAGTCAACATATATAGTCAAGAACATCCATGACATGAAGAGCAACTAAACATAGCATTTATAAAAACATACAAAATGCATACTCAGTTGACTTCATGTGTCGTTTCTTATGTTTACATGAGTTGTGTCCATTCTTTGTTTGACCTGAACTATGTGTCGTTATTAATTATTGTACTGCTTTTCTGGCATGTCAGTTATTTAATTATAACAATTGCATCAGTGAACATTTTTGTTTGTTTGTTTAATAAGTATTGAGGGAATATTTATTGGATAACATCTATGACATGTAAGACAATTTAAAGCATTTATACCAACACACAAAATGTATACTTAGTTAGCTTCATGTGTCGTTTCTTATCCTTGCATGTGTTGTGTCCATTCTTTATTTGACTTTAATCATGTGCCATTCTTACTGTACTGCTTTTCTAGCATGTCACTTGCTTAATTATTACAATTGCATCAGTGAACATCACCTACAATAACAGTAATGAGTCAACAGCTATTTGACAAGATCTATGACAAGTACGACATCTTACAGCATTTACAAAACATCACCAAAAAGCATACTCAGTTACCTTTATGTGCCATTTCCTATGTGTGAATGTGTTCTGTAAAGTCTTTGTTTGACCTCAAATGTGTGACGTTCTTCATGTATTGTCATGGTAACATACTGAAACAATTTAAAGTTGCACAGTCTAACCAAACCATTTCTAATTCAAAACGTCACAATCGACATACTATGTCTTTGTTTGCATTCTTTGACCTTTTCCACATATATATATTTCTATTACATATAGATATATTTATTAAATATATTTATATACATTATTTTATTTTAATGCATATGACATTAAATTCAATGTTACAAATATCACTATATCCGGTAGATTCTGCATATTCAGCTTACTCTGGTTTCTATATAACCAATATTTTACACAACTGCAGAATTTACAGGTTACATAACTGCATGTTGTGATAACATTTTGTCAAACAATTATGTGTTCAACAACAGGCCTTTCTCATAGTGAAAATATTGGCACACACTTCACCATGTAACTCTGACATCCTACAATATAGTCATTTTTCTCTTCACACTAACATTTTGTTATATATATATATATTCCTTTGTAATATATATATTGCCATTCGTTCAACATGGGAGTGTCATACAATAACAGTACTGTCACCTGCATAGTATAAATATATGAATGTATGTACTACTTTTCATACGATATAGCAGATTTAGGTTTTATTTTTTCCATCATTAATAACTAGTCCATAACAATATTAAAGGATGGAACCATACATCAATGTTGGGTATTTAAAAAAGAAATAATTTATATATATTTGTTATTTAGTATGCAGCTTTAACAAAGCAGACTACCAACTGCTACTTTGTCGCTTTCACTGATTTGAACTACATTCTTTCATGACGTGGCCTCTCGCTTCCTTGGGGGTGTTCGGATAGCAGCACACATTACTTTGACAATTTGATGTACGTAAACGTATATGCCACACGTCATATAATACATAATCAGTTGTATTGTCTTTCAACTGACAAAAACAATTACCATCACTAATAACTAGTCCATAGCAATATTAGGATGGAATATATCAATGTATGTTTTGACACTGCATCTCGTATCATATTTCATGCCTTTCACGTACCTCAAGTGGTGTGGCATCTGGTGCTTGCTTACCAGCGCTCCGTGTACTGCTGTAGCTTAGCTGGCTTGACGTCCTGTGCGTCGTTGTTACGGCCGTTTTCGTTCATCTCTGTCGATGATCCGTGCATCTGTGCTTCGTATCATCTGTGTCTGTACCTCTAGGTATCTGTGTATCTGTGTGCCATCTTCTCAGGCATCTGTGCATCGTATTGTCATTTATTCACTCCAAGCAATGTTGTGACATCCTGCGCGTCCTCATTCCGGCTGTTTTCATTAGAGCCGTTCGTTTCCACCGACGATCCGTACATCCATGCTTCTTGGCACCTGTGTAGTCGTGTATGTGCCTCCATGCATCCGTGCATCCATGTGCCATCTTTCCAGGCATTTGTGCATCGTCTTGTCACTCGTCACATTAAAAGCAGTGCTGCTTCTGTTGTTGCCCGGGACGTCGCTGGCCGGTGCGCTGCAGCTACTTCAACTTGAATTTCAAGTACTTGTTTCTGTCTCTGCGACCAGGGTGTCGATCCTGGTAAAATGATCTTGCAACATTTCATGTTGGTTGGTGTCCGGGGTGCTGTTGCCCGGTATCCACCAGAAGCAATGGGCCTGAAAGCACCATTGACCCCACATCTGACACCATGTAATGTAAAGGACGTCTGAACACAATGAGTTCTGTACTGTAACTAACTTTATTTAGAACGTTCTGTAGTGACCTCACTCTGTGCCACACTGGGGGTGTTCGGATAACAACACAACTGGAAGACACATACATTACAGGTGACAGTAGCAGGTTAGTGTGGTAGGGATGACAGTAGCAGGTTAGTGTAATAGGTGTGACAGTAGCAGTTAGTGTGGTAGGTGTGACAGTAGCAGTTAGTGTGGTAGGTGTGACAGTAGCAGTTAGTGTGGTAGGTGTGACAGTAGCAGTTAGTGTGGTAGGTGTGACAGTAGCAGTTAGTGTGGTAGATGCGACCGTAGCAGTTAGTGTGGTAGGTGTGACAGTAGCAGGTTAGAGCGATAGGTGAGACAGTAGCAGTTAGTGTGATAGGTGTGACAGTAGCAGGTTAGTGTGATAGGTGTGACAGTAGCAGGTTAGAGCGATAGGTGAGACAGTAGCAGTTAGTGTGATAGGTGTGACAGTAGCAGGTTAGTGTGATAGGTGTGACAGTAGCAGGTTAGAGCGATAGGTGAGACAGTAGGCATTAGTGTGGTAGGTGTGACAGTAGAGGCTAGTGTGGTAGGTGTGACAGTAGCAGGTTAGTGTGGTAGGTATGACAGTAGCAGGTTAGTGTAATAGGTGTGACAGTAGCAGTTAGTGTGGTAGGTGAGACAGTAGCAGTTAGTGTGGTAGGTGTGACAGTAGCAGGTTAGTGTAATAGGTGTGACAGTAGCAGGTTAGAGCGATAGGTGAGGCAGTAGCAGTTAGTGTGGTAGGTGAGACAGTAGCAGTTAGTGTGGTAGGTGAGACAGTAGCAGTTAGTGTGGTAGGTGTGACAGTAGCAGGTTAGTGTGGTAGGTGTGACAGTAGCAGGTTAGTGTGATAGGTGTGACAGTAGCAGGTTAGTGTGATAGGTGAGACAGTAGCAGTTAGTGTGGTAGGTGTGACAGTAGCAGTTAGTGTGGTAGGTGTGACAGTAGCAGTTAGTGTGGTAGGTGTGACAGTAGCAGGTTAGTGTGGTAGGTCTGACAGTAGCAGGTTAGTGTGATAGGTGAGACAGTAGCAGTTAGTGTGGTAGGTGTGACAGTAGCAGTTAGTGTGGTAGGTGTGACAGTAGCAGTTAGTGTGGTAGGTGTGACAGTAGCAGGTTAGTGTGGTAGGTGTGACAGTAGAAGGTTAGTGTGGTAGGTGTGACAGTAAAAGGTTAGTGTGGTAGGTGTGACAGTAGCAGTTAGTGTGGTAGGTGAGACAGTAGCAGTTAGTGTGGTAGGTGTGACAGTAGCAGGTTAGTGTGATAGGTATGACAGTAGCAGGTTAGAGCGATAGGTGAGACAGTAGCAGTTAGTGTGGTAAGTGTGACAGTAGAGGTTTGTGTGGTAGGTGTGACAGTGGCAGGTTAGTGTGGTAGGTGTGACAGTGGCAGGTTGCGAAGTGTCAAGACGAGTCTGTACAGGTGTGTGTGTCACTGTCAGTCAGTGGTTACACCTCAGTCCTCATGGATCATGTTCTCAGCGCGACATGCAGCTGAGTGACGTTTCACCAACTCCTTACTGACGAACCCTGCCAGGATGCTGTATGCAGATCTCTCTGCAACATCAACTCCAATATAGGTAGTTGTTGAAGTTTTGCGTCCTTGCAACATCTAAGGTCATATCAGGATGGGTACCGACTTGTGACAGCGCACACTCATGGTGACTTTATAGTGCTGCCCCACTGGGAAATCAGTCTGCTGGCACCATGACCCAATATCTCACTCAGTCACATTATCCTGATGCTGAGCAAACCAGTCCTTGCCCTATCCTAATAATTCCGAGCACCTGGCTAGGAAGCGACAAGTATCAATTTTTCAGTCATTGGGTCTACTCATTCGGCCATCCCGTCTGGTCTAATAGTTGTGTGTTTCTCGTGATTAGTGCATCTGGTGATACCCCGTGTAGGCGACTCGGCTGCTGGTACAGTGGTAGACGGGTGGCGCTGTTGCAGTTTCCATGGCACACCAGTTTGCGAGGGACACATTCATTCAAATGCATTGTCAATGGCCGTGAGCAAATCTTCATACAGAAAAAGTCAAATATCTCTCAAATTACACCACCTAGAAGCAACCCTCTTGGAACACATATAGAAAACATATTCAATGATTAGATTATATTAAATTTATAAGGTTAGGCTTCTGCACTTCTATTAATTTTGAATAAAACTAATGTTTTGCACTGTGCGTACCGTCAAACTCAAGGCATTGTCAATGGTCGTGAGCAATCTTCATACAGAAAATACAGACAAAGTGAAATATCTCTAAAACAACACCACATAGAAACAAATCGTTTGGTACACATATAGAAAACATCTTTACCAAAAACATTATATTAATTTATAAGGTTAGTGACGATGCTGTTCGATTTTGACGCATGCACAGAAGCGAGGTGTCCCTCGCAAACTGATGTGCCGCGGAAACTGCAACACCGGCGTGTGTGGCTTGTTCCCGGGGGCGGGGGGGGGGGGGGGGGGGGGGGGGAGACAGAAATACTCACCGAACCACTCGGTACTGCTCTGACTCTGAGCAGCTCAGTGTGCGCAGGCGCGTTCCAGCAGGAAGTCAGCTGACCTAGCCGCTGAAATATCACCAACAGATGGCATATATCGAGCGTTTACTCATTCATTCGCCTCAGCCAGCGAATTGCTTGTGTAATAATTCAACAGCATCGTTTATAGTTAACCATGGTATAGTAGTATATGCTCTTCAAACAGCTCCTAGAACACCTCCTCTTCACACAACACATTGCCTCTGCACACAGCACATTAACTAGAAACTAACATGTGTCAAAAGATGGTAAAGTTTAGCTCAAAAACAGTGTCAATTCCTGCAACTTATCAACTGTGCCATAATACGTGTGATCTGGTATAAGTATGGTCTTCACCCTCTGCATTACCATTAATCATACACTATCAACACACGTATGTAACTGTCAGGGATCTGTCAGAGTAGAGCACGGTGACAGTAAACTGTTGACGCAGTAATGGGACTGTCTGTTATCTGATAGTGTCATGGAGGTGATGAAAATGGGAAATATTGAGCCGACAGCAAGTTCTCGAACTCACACTTCTTGCCATTCCGGAACTAATGTCCTAATAATTAAACTATCTGCGCCCCCTGATCCTATCCACGCTTACCTGTCTATCTAACGTCCTAACAATTAAACTATCTGTGCCCCCTGATCCTATCCACGCTTACCTGTCTATCTAACGTCCTAACAATTAAACTATCTGCGCCCCCTGATCCTATCCACGCTTACCTGTCTATCTAACGTCCTAACAATTAAACTATCTGCGCACCCTGATCCTATCCACACTTACCTGTCTATCTAACGTCCTAACAATTAAACTATCTGCGCCCCCTGATCCTATCCACGCTTACCTGTCTGTCTAACGTCCTAACAATTAAACTATTTAAGCCCCCTGATCCTATCCACGCTTACCTGTATATCTAACGTCCTAACAATTAAACTACCTGTGCACTCTGATTCTATCCACGCTTAATTGTCTATCTAACATCCTAACAACTAAACTATCTGTGCACCCTGATCCTATCCACGCTTACCTGTCTATCTAACGTCCTAACAATTAAACTACCTGTGCACTCTGATTCTATCCACGCTTAACTGTCTATCTAACATCCTAACAATTAAACTATCTGTGCACCCTGATCCTATCCACACTTACCTGTCTATCTAATGTGCTAACAATTAAACTATCTGTGTACCCTGATCCTATCGACACTTACCTGTCTATCTAACATCCTAACAACTAAACTATCTGCGCCCCCTGATCCTATCGACACTTACCTGTCTATCTAACGTCCTAACAATTAAACTATCTGCGCCCCCTGATCCTATCCACGCTTACCTGTCTATCTAACGTCCTAACAATTAAACTATCTGCACCCTGATCCTATCCACACTTACCTGTCTATCTAACGTCCTAACAATTAAACTATCTGCACCCCCTGATCCTATCCACGCTTACCTGTCTATCTAATGTCCTAACAACTAAACTATCTGCGCCCCCTGATCCTATCCACGCTTACCTGTCTATCTAACATCCTAACAATTAAACTATCTGCACACCCTGATCCTATCCACACTTACCTGTCTATCTAACATCCTAACAACTAAACTATATGTGTACCCTGATCCTATCCACGCTTACCTGTCTATCTAACGTCCTAACAATTAAACTATCTGTGCACCCTGATCCTATCCACACTTACCTGTCTATCTAACCTCCTAACAATTAAACTATCTGTGCACCCTGATCCTATCCACACTTACCTGTCTATCTAACGTCCTAACAATTAAACTATCTGTGCACCCTGATCCTATCCACACTTACCTGTCTATCTAACGTCCTAACAATTAAACTATCTGCGCACCCTGATCCTATCCACACTTACCTGTCTATCTAACATCCTAACAATTAAACTATCTGTCTACCCTGATCCTATCCACGCTTACCTGTCTATCTAACATCCTAACAATTAAACTATCTGTGCACCCTGATCCTATCCACGCTTACCTGTCTATCTAACGTCCTAACAATTAAACTATCTGCGCCCCCTGATCCTATCCACACTTACCTGTCTATCTAACATCCTAACAATTAAACTATCTGCGCACCCTGATCCTATCCACACTTACCTGTCTATCTAACGTCCTAACAATTAAACTATCTGCGCACCCTGATCCTATCCACACTTACCTGTCTATCTAACGTCCTAACAATTAAACTATCTGCGCCCCCTGATCCTATCCACACTTACCTGTCTATCTAACATCCTAACAATTAAACTATTTAAGCCCCCTGATCCTATCCACGCTTACCTGTCTATCTAACGTCCTAACAATTAAACTACCTGTGCACTCTGATTCTATCCACGCTTAACTGTCTATCGAACATCCTAGCAACTAAACTATCTGTGCACCCTGATCCTATCCACGCTTACCTGTCTATCTAACGTCCTAACAATTAAACTATCTGTGTACCCTGATCCTATCCACGCTTAACTGTCTATCTAACATCCTAACAATTAAACTATCTGCGCACCCTGATCCTATCCACACTTACCTGTCTATCTAACGTCCTAACAATTAAACTATCTGTGTACCCTGATCCTATCCACACTTACCTGTCTATCTAACGTCCTAACAACTAAACTATCTGCGCCCCCTGATCCTATCCACACTTACCTGTCTATCTAACGTCCTAACAATTAAACTATCTGCGCCCCCTGATCCTATCCACGCTTACCTGTCTATCTAACGTCCTAACAATTAAACTATCTGCACCCTGATCCTATCCACACTTACCTGTCTATCTAACATCCTAACAATTAAACTATCTGCGCCCCCTGATCCTATCCACACTTACCTGTCTATCTAACATCCTAACAATTAAACTATCTGTGTACCCTGATCCTATCCACGCTTACCTGTCTATCTAACGTCCTAACAATTAAACTATCTGTGCACCCTGATCCTATCCACACTTACCTGTCTATCTAACGTCCTAACAACTAAACTATCTGTGCACCCCCTGATCCTATCCACGCTTAACTGTCTATCTAATGTCCTAACAATTAAACTATCTGCGCACCCTGATCCTATCCACACACCCACAACCAACAAAACACCTGATCCTATCCACGCTTGTCTATCTAACGTCCTAACAATTAAACTATCTGCGCCCCCTGATCCTATCCACACTTACCTGTCTATCTAACATCCTAACAATTAAACTATCTGCGCCCCCTGATCCTATCCACACTTACCTGTCTATCTAACATCCTAACAATTAAACTATCTGTGCACCCTGATCCTATCCACACTTACCTGTCTATCTAACATCCTAACAATTAAACTATCTGCGCCCCCTGATCCTATCCACACTTACCTGTCTATCTAACATCCTAACAATTAAACTATCTGTGCACCCTGATCCTATCCACGCTTACCTGTCTATCTGACTCCTTACTTGAGAGGTCAATTCATGCGACTGCACTTGTCCTCCTGGAATTGTGAGTCTTTCATCATCTTTCATTATTTTACTGCATTTAGCTCTGTCCTGTGAGAGTTGCGTCCATGAGTCGGTCTTAATGTCTCTCAGCTTCAGGTTTCTCTTGATGGTATCCTTGAACTGGAGATGAGGGCGCCCCCTCTTTCTGTAACCAGAAGACAGTTGAGAATAGAGGATCTGCTTTGGTAGCCTGTCTGATGACATCCTCATGAGGTGTCCAGAGATTCTTTTTGATCAGATCTTCCATAGAGGGCAGCCCTGTTCGTTAGAGTATTTCCTTATTTGTCACTTTGTCCTTCCAGGTTAGCCTAATGATTGAACGCAGATGTCGCATCATGAAGGCATGCAGCTTTTTCACCTGTCGTCTGTACACTGTCCAGGCCTCGGCTCCGTATAGTAGGGTGGATAGCACGATTGCATGGTAGATCTTGCCTTTGATCCGAATGGACACATGGTGGTTGTTCCAGAGTCTCCGGCATAGACGGCCGAAGGATACGCTAGCCTTGGCCATCCTCCTCTGTATTTCAGTATCAATGCGTCCGTCACTTGATATAGTGCTTCCGAGGTAGGTGAATTCCGGGACAGAGTTCAGCTTGTTTCCGTCAACCATGATCTCCTCCTCTCGGAATGCTTACAATTACAGTAAAACCTCTCTAAATCGACTGACCTTGGGATCGATTTTAAGTGGTCCATTTAGAGAGGTGGTTTCCGGAGTTAGAATATGGTTACAATGGTATTGTTGGGACCCAAATAAAGCGATCGATATAGGGGAGTGGTCGATCTGTGAAGGTGGTGGGTTAGGGAGGTTTTGCTGTACAGACATGTATACAGGCAATGCACTTAGATAAACTTACACAGGGTAACTCCAACAACCATGCAGTGTGTAGCTTGTGCAGGGTCCTGGTCATGGCACCAGTGGCATGGACGTGATGCAAGTGCGAAATATTGTGTCTAGAGCATGACCAGGGCCTACATGTATGTGTCCGGGTTAGCAGTCGTAACCCTGCATCGTGCGGATTTGCGTATGTATGTGTCTTGTGTATGTATGTGTCGGGGTTAAACTAACTCGGCGAGCGTAAAGTTGCCTGCACTAACCCCAAGCGAAAGGAAGGTTAAAGGTGGGGTTAGGCACCGACTCGGGCCAAATCTATTCAATGCGACCATATTTAACAGAATTAGATACGCAATAAGTGAAATTTTATCAATTTAACCCTAAATTCAAACCGTTATTAAGGTTAATAGTGTCGAATCGACGAATGTAAAGTAAACAAATAGCCGCCGCCGCAGCGATGTCGATATCCATCCTGTCCAACATCAACTAAACATGGCCGCCGCCATCGCCACCGAATCGGCGGGAATATATTAGGCCCAAATCTATTCAATGCGATCATATTTAACAGAATTACATACTCAAATCGTGAAATTTCATTAAATTAACCCTAAATTCGAAGCAATATTAATGTAGCAGCTATATCGGCGGCGTTATTCATATTGTCCAATCGACGAATGTAAACAGGCACAGAGGGAGTTCCCAAATCTATAAATAACTGAAATGTTAGCTAACCCGAGCGCGCTTTGGTCACATACATCCCCCATGACACATTTGGAACTCTGGGGTTAGCTAACCCGGCACCCTCCTTTAACCCCGGTCCAGTTAAAAATTCGCACATACATATATAGGCCCAGAACACACACTGTTTGTCATTGCAGGGTTAGTGTGATATCCATTACACTACCTAAACTCCTTGTTGCAATCCCCCTATCCACACATGGCTGTCCATGTGGCTCCTTGCCTGAGAGGTCAATGAGAAAGTACACCAGTAGTCTGTAATAGCCTGTCATGGTCTCGTAATGTTGAAGCAGTTATGGGTTAACAGTTACTTTGGTGTGACTGAGTGTACTGGAACTGAGTGTAGAATAGTGTGATAGTCAGAGGACTGTGGGCATGGAGCTTAGTGATTGGTTGTTGGAGATTTACATCTTGACAACATCTATGGTCATATCAGGACGGGTACCGACTTGTGACAGTGCGCACTCATGGCAACTTTATAGTGCTGTCCCACTGGAAGACATGGCCACCAGCACCATGACCTGATATCCCACTCAGTCACATTAATCTGACACTGAGCCAACCAGTCCTTTCCCTATCTGAATAATTCCGTGCACCTGGCTAGGAAGCAACAAGTATAAATATTGTGAGTCATTGATTTGATTGGACCGGGTATTGAACTCCTGATCTCAGGCACTGGAAACCTGCGCTCTACCGATTCGACCACCGCGTCCGGTCTAGAGTCTAGTGAAAGTCTGTGATGTGTCAGAGTCAGTTATTTTGTCCGTGAGTAAGATTAGAGTTGAGTTACAGTTGGAAACAAAGAGTAACCACGGTGATGGATGCGGGCAGGGGTTCGCTGGCTTCTGGAAAACCTAGCCGCCAAGTTCAGCTGAGACTAGTCCGATTTGTTTGTTTGTTGCTGTTTTACGTCCTAGCAACATCTAAGGTCATATCAGGACGGAGACTATTCAGATATAAAGTGTGGTTTCTTCTTTTTGTAAGTGTGACCACCTTGCATAGATAACCGGGAAGGTCACGTGGTGGGTGTCATTCATGAAAACAACAACTCCATGACAGTGTCTACAAATGTATGAATATCTATGTTCAGCGTGGATATTTGATAAATAAACAATGGTCGCATTGCATCAATGGATATCGACTGAGCTGTAAAAGAAATCGTTTTTATCTACTACAATTCCGTGAAGATCTGACCCACACTCCTAAGTTTAGCTAGTAATATTTGAATGTTTGGCTGTTGAATGCACACCTACCGTCCAATCACTAACCAGCTCTCACGGGCCCAATGTCACGTGCTATCAACTGGACGCGCACAGCCCCCTTGTGAATGCGTTATACCCCAGTCACACGAGGCCTGCGTTCGCTTACGATTGATTTGTGACGTCAAAACGTCCTCATTGCGCCCTCCTTATGCCCTCCTTAAGTGGTGGTGCCACAAGGACGCCAACCTCCTGGTGTCCATTTTAGAAATTTTGGATGCAAGGAGGTTGCAGCTGCTGCACCTGCAACCTCCTTGCGCCCTGTTCTGGCGGCACCATTCAAAACTGGTTGGCGCCCTGGCCACGACCTGGCACTGACCTCTTGGTTGGTGAGTTACCGGCAACCTGGCGGTGATCTGGTGACGATCTGGTGGCGATCTGGCGGCGATCTGGCAGTGTCAACACATGCAATGCCGCACTCACTGTGTGGTCCGTACCAGGGCGCTGACCTGGCCCCAACCTGGCGCCGCCCTGGTGCCGACCCGGCGCTGACCCAGCGCCGCCCTGGCACCGCCCTGGCGCCACCTTGGTGCTGACCTGGCACTGCCCTGGTGCCGCTCTGGCACCGACCACATATTTGAATCAATGTATCGAGTGTGATGTTGGGAGGTTGGTGTCCTTTTGGCCGTAAGGAGGTTGGCAGCGAAGGCTGGCTCTCGTGTGACTGCAGTATTAGGAGTAGCGTAATGAGTGAAATAAAAATAAAGAATGTTGGTTACACCATTGATTGTTGGTTGTTGGAGTTTTATGTCCTGGCAACATCTAAGGCCATATCAGGATGGGTACCGACTTGTGACAGTGCACACTCATGGCTGTCCCACTGGAAAATCAGGACACCAGCACCATGACCTGATATCAGTCACATTATCCTGACACTGAGCCAACCAGTACTTGCCCTATCCTAATAATGCCAATTGCCTGGCTAGGAATCGACAGGTATAAATTTGTAAGTGATTGGTTTGACTTGACCAGGGGTTCGAATCCCACGATCTACCAAATTGGGAAACTCATTCGGCCATCCCGTCTGGTACACCATTGATGAAAAGCTAGCTAAACTCAGTGTGGGGGTGGGGGTGGGGGGTGGGGTCTCTGACCTGCGCTGTGGTGAGTCTGGGAGTTGATATTTGGAGCAGCAGCCGAGTTGTCTGCCACCCTGCGCCGCTCGACTAGCGCCACCTTGCGGAAAGATTGGTACCAGCAGGCTCCAGCAGGCTGGTACCAGCTTTACCAGGCTGGTATGTCAGAACGCTATGCAGTCAGGCCAGGCTGCTCCCCCACCCACGTCTGTTTGTAAGCAAGTTTGGGAACAGTTACTGTCAGATTCTTCTCAAACCCAGGCATGTTGCCTTACGTATTCAATCAACTGCTCGACTTCAAAATATGACAACTGAAAATAACACATGTGCAATTATTAAGCCATCATATCCGCGGGAGTGACCAGACACAGCTGTTATCAGGGTGGCCAGGTGCCAGGAGCAGGTCGCGCTGGTGTGGCAGAAGTAGGAACTAACTCCTGTGACAGTCGCTTCCTAGCCAGGCACTCTGCATTATTAGGATAGGGGTAAGGACTGGTTGGCTCAGTGTCAGGATAACGTGACTGAGTGGGATATCATGTCATGATGCTGGTGGCCTGGTCTCCCAGTGGGGCAGCACTATAAAGTCATCAGGAGTGCACACTGTCACAAGTTGGTACCCATTGTGATGTGACCTTAGATGTTGCTAGTACGTAAAACAACAACAACAACAACAAAAACCTGTGAAAGTAGAATAACAGATAATAACTAATACTATTAGTAATAGTAATCCAGAGAAGGGAACTGAGAAGGGATAGTGTCCTTGTTTATATTCCCATAATATATTATATTTATATACACATATATTTGTACATATATCTGTATATACATATATGTAACGTTGATTGCTATAATCTACTATATTTTAGTTTGAAATAACTTTTATTTACAAAAATTAACCTTTGAGATATTTGAAGTGTAAACATTCCAGATTAATTTTGATGTGCACACTAATATGTATGGGTGCTACTTTAGCGTGTGACCTACCTGTCAATTTACACTTTAGCATGCAGTCTACCTACACTTTAAATAAGACAAAAATTCAAGTGCCATCGGACCATGTAACTTTAACCCCCGACCCTAAACCAAACCTTCAATTTGAGGCGGATACTGATGTGGGTGTTCGTTGATGTAGACCGCACACTAGCAATAGACTGCATGCTAAAGTAGAACCAGCAGCTTGCGGCAGAAGTATTACGGTACTGCAGAAGCAATATGCCATTTTGTGACTTAATGCTCCATGACCTAGATTTACTCTTCGCCTTACACATTCCCTACATATGTTCCATGACTTATATCTACTCTTCTTTTTATACATTACCTACATATGTTCCATGACCTACATTTGCTCTTCCCTTTATACATTATATCCAGATGTTCCATGACCTCCGTTCACTCTTCCCTTTAAACATTACCTGCAGATGTTCCATGACCTACATTTGCTCTTCCCTTTATACATTAGGCCTACCTACAGATGCGTCATGACTTACATTTTGTTCTTCCTTCTTCATATTACCTACATGACCTACATTTTGCTCTGCCCCTTTACGTTCCAGCCTGACATGAGTGTGGAGAGCGCAGCGGACATTCTCGGGACGACAGCCGTGATGACGTCATTCGTCCACCTCCACTGGGCCGGTGTCTGGAACTGTGCCGATGCCCTGCTCTTCCCGACCTTCTTCGCGCTCTCGATGCTGACATCGCTGCTGCTCGGCAGCGCCCTCTGTCTCCTCTTCCTGCTGCTGCAGCAGCCCGCTGAGGAGATCTCTCGGAATCTGGAGAGACAGAGCCGAGCGCTGCTGAGGGTGGCGTTTGAGAACGTCTTCAACACCACCGCCAATGTGGGCGTCGTGTTGCTGTGGCGGGGGCTGTGGATGGTGTACGACGTGATGGCGGACTACTTCCCCATTTACTGCAGGTCGTGGGATATCACTCCGCTGGCGGCGTGCGCGCTCAGCTTCCTGTTGCTGGCCCTGGCGCACTGCTCTTCCTCGCTGCTCTTCAGAGGCTGCGAGGTGGACGGCGAGCTGCGGGGCGGGGCGGGCGTCAGGTTCACCACCGGGTACTTCACCGAGATCCTGCAGGGACCTTGGCACGCCGACTCTGACGCGTCAGAGTCCGCGATCAGACCGACACCAGCGAAGCCTGTCGCCGCCAGCAGCGCGATAACATCCCAGGTGTCTGACGGAACCAGCGAAACGACGCTGGTCGCGGCAGCCGCCACAGAGCAGACGACAAGCTCAAACGGCTCAACTCCTACACTCCACCAAAAGTCGGTTTGAGCGGGAAAATGGTGGTGCGGAGGAGGGAGGGAGGGGGGGGGGTATGTTGGTGTTTGGAAGGTGTTAGGGAAGGGTGGGATTAGGATGGTGTTAAGATGGTGTTAGAAAGGTGTGTGTGTGGGGGGGGGGGGAGGTTTAGGATGGTGTTAGGAAAGAGGGGGGATTAGGATGGTGTTAGGAAGGTGTTAGGAAAGGAGGGGATTAGGACTGTTAGGAAGGGGGGGTTAGGATGGTGTTAGGAAGATGTTAGGAAAGGGAGGGTAGGATAATGTTAGGAAGTTGTTAGGAAAGTGCTAGGAAAGTGGGGGGGGGGGGGTAGGATGGTTTTAAGAAGGTGTTAGGAAGGGCGGGTTAGGATGGTGTTAGGAAAGCAGGGCTAGGATGGTGTTAGGCAGGTGTTAGAAAAGGGGTGCGGGGGAGTGTTAGGAGGGAGGAGGGAGAGTGTGCGGGAACGGGGTAAGAAAGTTACCCGGAGTGTGAACTGTCAGGTTGCTACGCAACTGACACACGTCGATTCTGTTAATAATAAATAGGCTTACATCGGAAGCACATATTATATATATATGGCTACCTGCAGCCTCGTTTCGGTGGCAAACCACTGGAGGACGATCTCAACACCCACTGTGATGGCCGCCATTGGGGAGTGGGTAATTTAAGCGGGAAGCAGACGTCTCACGGTAAATACGAAACTACCGGGAAGTACGGCCAATGTGGAGGGGGCCCGCGCTGAAGTGTCAGGCCTCACCTGATTGGGTGACGCCAACAAGAGAATGACAAATAATGAATCATAAACCAGAGAAAGGTTGCATGGCCTTTCATGATTGTGATGATACTGATTATGAGTATGAGTATATGGTGAATATGATGCCCATTTCTGTTTAGCATCTCAAAGCTGAACGCCATAGAATACGTTTCGCACGCAAAGAAAATATAGATTAATTTATCAGTAACGAATTCTTTTGTAATAATGACGTTAGTAGGCCTAAGTAATAATGCCGTTAGTAGGCCTAAGTCCAACAAAGTTTCTGACTTTTCACCGAAGTCTTACTTGTATGTTGTGGAGTTTGTTGAACCTCTCTATTGATCGCATTGTTTATGATGTCGGGGCCATACCTGCAGATTCAGTTTTTGAAGTTTGGTAATTCCGATTTCATCTAATTTATGTCCGGGTTCTATGGTTAGAAGGTTGAGGGAGGAGGGGGGGGTTTCTCTCTGAAAATAAACCAAACATGTACAAAATAGTCTGGTTCCCGAGCCGTTCTGACAGAGAACGGGTCTAGTTGCTCCCATCACGTTTAATGTTATCGGCAGGCAACAATATTGGTGAACTGTCTACCTCCCCACTGCTCATGTACCCAACCAACTATAAGGAACTAGGCCTCCTGCCTACTGGTAATGCATTAGTCTCTGTCAGGGTCTGCATACTGTAACTAAGGTGCTGCCACCTGGTGATGGTTCGAAGTAATATTACTCAGCAAACCCAGTACTTAATTATATGGTCACATAATGGTTCAAGTTGCGCTAGTTAACTAACTTAGCAATGTGCTGAAGATGGTTAAGACTTTTTTTGTTTTTTAATGATGGAGGTGGGTACTTGATCCACTAGTAAGCTGTGTCTGAAGACCAGCGCCATACGATAAGCCACTTCACACTATTGACCTCCCACATGCTGCAGTAATACCCCTGTCACACTATGACGTAACGGGCCAGCGAGTGGGGAATGTAGAAATCACTTATTTACGTCGAGATACATCAAAATTCTTGGCGATGCAGGGCCAATTTGGACATCAGTGCAACATAGTGGACGTAGGCGAAATGTTGGTCCAACGTCATTGTAACGTCTGTCAATGAGTTAGAACGTCCAAAAAAGGCCCAATGTAAGGCTAACGAACCTCCAGCGTGCACGGCATCAGCCTAGCGAAACCTTAGCGTTGGCTTAGCGTAGGACTCGCATAATTACGTCTGTCCTAACGTGTGACTCTGATGTAATTTGTAATATGAGTCGACCTCAGGCCCGCGAGTGAGCAGCGTCAGCCTCACGACAGTCCAGCGTGCTCAGCATAAGGACAGCAAGCGCTCAACACGCTTGATGTGGATGCCTTTATATTCTCGAAGGCAAAACTTTCACGCCATGTTCACAGCACGTTCGCTTACGTTCGAAGAACGTTGGTGCATGTTACATACATTACGCGCACGCCAGCCATTCATCAACTACGTTGAATACGTCAAGACACGTTGGACTTACATTAGACTAACATTAGACACACGTCAGAGACACATTAGATCTATGTCAAGATATGTTAACAGCACATTGGCAGCAAGCGGGCTGCACGTTCCTCCCAGCTCTCCGTCAGACTACCTTAGGTCAACAGAGCTTAACGTAGACCGACGTAGCTCTAACGAACGTCTAACTTTTCTCGACGTAAGCCTAACGTGAGCGCAACATAAGCCCAACATAACCCAACGTAACGGCCTATACGTCGAGCTACGTCAAATGTTTTGGTTATGTCCAAAACCTTGACACGTGTCACCGTATCTCAATGTAACTCGACGTACCTCGACATAGGCTTAACAAACGTGTAACGTATCTCGATGTTCCTCGATGTATCTCAACGTAATGGCCAGATTTCGCCTATGTCGGCTTACGCTACCGCTTTACGTCTTCGTGTGACAGCCCCATTAGGACCCCTCCTCCATCCGCCCACCCTAAAGTCAGTTCGCTGGTCCTTCCGTGTTGAAGTGCCTTCAGTAGCACCGTCCCTCCGGAACCAGCCACCTTCCTTCCCGTCTCCATTGATCGCGCAGCGTGGAATGTCCATGAAATGCCAACACTGGTAAGTTTATGGGTATTTTTCTTTAATTAATTGTTTTTTTGTGATGGGAGGTTGGGGAGGAATCCCCTTCCTGCCCCTGAGTACTAGGTGCTTTATGCTATTTAAGCTGGGAGACAGAATATTGTGATACTGGCCAAAGCCGGCTGACCCCACACCCCTTCTTCACTCACCCACCCAATCCCCCCATGAATGAACCGCTGTTGTACAACCCACGCACCCAACCGTGTCTGATCACTTCTAGCAAGACAAATAATAAAAACCACTTCCCAGAAGCATTTTGACTTGCTGTGTTTATTTTTAATTTGTATTCTATTTATATAGGTGTGTGGTGCAATGCAGTATATATACTTTGTTACAATACTTAAGTCGAATACTTTTTAATCTATTTGTAATGACATAAGGTTCCTACTTTTTTCGGATTACCGTTATGTAGCAGTCACACTACGACGACAAGCGGCGACCACAGCTCTGCGACAGCGACTTCCGGTGTCGCGCAGGTGTCGCGCAGGTGTCGCCGCGATACCTGCGCGACACCTCCAGTTTCTCCACTCTTTCTCGACTGTCGCCGGGTTGTCGTGGGGATTTTGGACATGTTGAAAAACTTCTACGACAGCCGACGACAGCCGAGGTTGCGGCACTGTCGCGGCACTGTCGCGGCACTGTCGCGGCACTGTCACGGCACTGTCGTGGCACTGTCGTGGCACTGTCGCACTGTCGCGGCACTGTCGCGGCAATGTCGTCTTGTCGTTAAGCTGTAGTTGCTTCTCTCTCCATGTATGTGTCTCTGTGTGTCTCTGTGTTGTGTCTATGTGTGTATATGTGTCTATGTGTGTCTCTGTGTCTATGTGTGTGTGTGTGTGTGTATGTGTGTCTCTGTGTCTATGTGTGTGTCTGTGTGTGTGTATGTGTGTCTGTGTGTGTCTGTGTCTATGTGTGTGTATGTGTCTGTGTGTGTCTATGTGTGTGTCTGTGTCTATGTGTATATGTGTGTGTCTGTGTGTGTGTGTCTGTGTGTGTCTGTGTGT
Source organism: Branchipolynoe longqiensis (assembly GCA_030323885.1). Taxonomy (NCBI): domain Eukaryota; kingdom Metazoa; phylum Annelida; class Polychaeta; order Phyllodocida; family Polynoidae; genus Branchipolynoe; species Branchipolynoe longqiensis. The sequence goes on from CM059198.1 coordinate 1,933,750, forward strand.
GTCTCTGTGTCTGTCTGTGTCTGACTCTGACTCTCAGTCTCAGTCTGACTCTCACTCTCAGTCTGACTCTCACTCTCACTCTCAGTCTGACTCTCACTCTCAGTCTGACTCTCACTCTGACTCTCAGTCTGACTCTGACTCTCACTCTGACTCTGACTCTCAGTCTGACTCTCACTCTCACTCTGACTCTCACTCTCAGAGACACAGAGACACACAGAGACACACACACAGACACACACAGAGACACACACACAGACACACAGAAACAGAGTGAGAGTCAGACTGAGAGTGAGAGTGAGAGTCAGGCTGAGAGTCAGAGTCAGAGTCAGACTGAGAGTGAGAGTGAGGCACACACAGAGACACAGACACACACACACAGACACACACACAGACACAGACATACACACACATAGACACACATAGACACAGACACACACATATACACAGACACACAGAGACACAGACACACACATAGAGACACACACAGAGACACAGACTGTGACAGAGTCACACACACACAGACACAGACACACAGACACTGTCGTCCCGCTGTCGTCCCGTCTGTTGTCCCGATGTCATCCGGATGTCGTCCGATTGTCGTCCAAATTAGCCCGAATTTGCATATGTCGTCGTGATTTCTCAAAATTCCAGCCGCCGGGCTGTCGTCCTCCCATTGTCGTCGTAGTGTGACAGCTACATTACATGTAGCAAGATATTTTTCTTTGCATTTTAGCACTTGCTATTTCTATATTTTGAGTTACTTAAAGCTGCATAGTCCGATAAAGTTTGTTTGTTTGTTGTTTTACATCCTAGCAACAGCTAAGGTCATATCAGGACCGGTACCGACTTGTGACAGTGCGCACTCGTGGGGACTTTATAGTGCTGCCCCACTGGGAGACCAGGCCACCAGCACCATGACCTGCTATCCTTCTCAGTCACATTATCCTGACACTGAGCTAACGAGTCCTTGCCCTATACTAATAATGCCGAGTGCCTGGCTAGAAGTATCAATTTTTAAGTCATTGGTTTGACTCGACCAAGGTTCGAACCCACGATCCCATGGTCTACCAACACGGGTCCGATAAAGCATCCAATTTAAAACCCCAAAGCAGTTACCTAGAATTTATTTGACATATCTAACTTAGCTACTAATGCATTTATTGCCACATAGAAGGGAATACTGAGCCAATTTCATAGCACACATTACTACGAAAGCCTATTATGTCAGAGTTTTGGCGTGCATGCCAAAACTAATTTGACATGCTTGCACTTCAAATATCTCAAAAACTTAGCCATTTAAAATATATAAGTACGGTAGATTGTAACCGTCGGACTGCAACAGTAAAAATAAAAATTGACATCTGTTGATTAAACGGGGGAAGTTCCAACCACTACCATCACCACCTTCACACCTCCATGACTACCATCACGTCTACATCCACCACACAGCAACCACCACCACCTTCACTACCACCACACCACATATCCACCATTCTCACCATTACCTATACCACACCATATTACCACCAGCACCACACCACGCTTCCACCACACCTCATATCCACTACCACAACCACTACTACTACCACAACCACTACTACCACCACACAACCCCCCACCACAACCACCCACACCAGCTTCCACCACCTCAATCATACCCAACCACACTACACCACACGTCACTAACCTCACCACCATCATACCTCCTCCACCACAGACACCAGCACCACACCACGCTTCCACCACACCTCATATCCACTACCACAACCACTACTACTACCACAACCACTACTACCACCAGCACCACGTCACTAACATCACCATCATCATACCTCCTCCACCACAGACCACCAGCACCACACCATGCTTCCACCACACCTCATATCTACTACCACAACCACGACTACCACCAACACGTCACTAACCTCACCACCATCATACCTCCTCCACCACAGATCACCAGCACCACACCACGCTTCCACCACACCTCATATCCACTACCACCACAACCACTACTACCACTACTACTACCACCACATCACTAACCTCACCACCATCATACCTCCTCCACCACAGACCACCAGCACCACACCATGCTTCCACCACACCTCATATCCACTACCACCACCACCACAACCACTACTACCACCAACACGTCACTAACCTCACCACCATCATACCTCCTCCACCACAGATCACCAGCACCACACCATGCTTCCACCACACCTCATATCCACTACCACCACAACCACTACTACTACCACCACATCACTAACCTCACCACCATCATACCTCCTCCACCATAGACCACCAGCACCACACCACGCTTCCACCACACCTCATATCCACACCACACCACACACCACCACCACCACACCTCACAACACCACCATCACACCTCCTCCACCACAGATCACCAGCACCACACCATGCTTCCACCACACCTCATATCCACTACCACCACCACCACCACCACCACAACCACTACTATTACCACCACCACATCACTAACCTCACCACCATCATACCTCCTCCACCACAGACCACCAGCACCACACCATGCTTCCACCACACCTCATATCTACTACCACCACCACCACCACCACCACAACCACTACTACCACCACCACATCGCTAACCTCACCACCATCATACCTCCTCCACCACAGACCACCAGCACCACACCACGCTTCCACCACACCTCATATCCACTACCACCACCACTACTACTACCACCACCACATCACTAACCTCACCACCATCACACCTCCTCCACCACAGACCACCAGCACCACACCATGCTTCCACCACACCTCATATCCACTACCACCACCACCACAACCACTACTACCACCACCATCATACCTCCTCCACCACAGACCACCAGCACCACACCATGCTTCCACCACACCTCATATCTACTACCACCACCACCACCACCACCACTACACCACACACCTACCTCACCACCATCATACCTCCTCCACCACAGTGCAGCACCACACCACGCTTCCACCACCCCTCATATCTACTACCACAACCACTACTACCACCACCACATCGCTAACATCACCACCACCATACCTCCTCCACCACAGATCACCAGCACCACACCACGCTTCCACCACACCTCATATCTACTACCACAACCACTACTACCACCACCACCACATCACTAACCTCACCACCATCATACCTCCTCCACCACAGACCACCAGCACCACACCACGCTTCCACCACACCTCATATCCACTACCACAACCACTACTACCACCACCACATCACTAACATCACCACCATCATACCTCCTCCACCACAGACCACCAGCACCACACCACGCTTCCACCACACCTCATATCCACTACCACAACCACCACAACCACTACCACCACCACATCGCTAACCTCACCACCATCATACCTCCTCCACCATAGACCACCAGCACCACACCACGCTTCCACCACACCTCATATCCACTACTACAACCACTACTACCACCACCACCACATCACTAACCTCACCACCATCATACCTCCTCCACCACAGACCACCAGCACCACACCATGCTTCCACCAAACCTCAAATCTACTACAACCACCACCACCACAACCACTACTACCACCAACACGTCACTAACCTCACCACCATCATACCTCCTCCACCACAGACCACCAGCACCACACCATGCTTCCACCACACCTCATATCCACTACCACAACCACCACAACCACTACTACCACCACCACATCACTAACATCACCACCATCATACCTCCTCCACCATAGACCACCAGCACCACACCACGCTTCCACCACACCTCATATCTACTACCCCAACCACTACTACCACCACCACATCGCTAACCTCACCACCCTCATACCTCCTCCACCACAGACCACCAGCACCACACCATGCTTCCACCACACCTCATATCCACTACCACAACCACCACAACCACTACTACCACCACCACCACATCACTAACCTCACCACCATCATACCTCCTCCACCACAGTGCAGCACCACACCACGCTTCCACCACACCTCATATCCACTACCACCACCACTACTACCACCACCACCACATACAACATCACCACACCAACCTCCTCCACCACAGACCACCAGCACCACACCACGCTTCCACCACCCCTCATATCTACTACCCAACCAACACCACCACACACACCCCCCCCACCATAACCACCACCACCACCACCACTCCACACACCACCATCATACCTCCTCCACCACAGACCACCAGCACCACACCATGCTTCCACCACACCTCATATCCACTACCACAACCACCCCAACCACTACTACCACCACCACCACATCACTAACCTCACCACCATCATACCTCCTCCACCACAGACCACCAGCACCACACCACGCTTCCACCACACCTCATATCCACTACCACAACCACTACTACCACCACCACCACATCACTAACCTCACCACCATCATACCTCCTCCACCACAGATCACCAGCACCACACCACGCTTCCACCACCCCTCATATCTACTACCCCAACCACTACTACCACCACCACCACATCACTAACATCACCACCATCATACCTCCTCCACCACAGACCACCAGCACCACACCACGCTTCCACCACACCTCATATCCACTACCACAACCACTACTACCACCACCACCACATCACTAACATCACCACCATCATACCTCCTCCACCACAGACCACCAGCACCACACCACGCTTCCACCACCCCTCATATCTACTACCCCAACCACTACTACCACCACCACCACATCACTAACATCACCACCATCATACCTCCTCCACCACAGACCACCAGCACCACACCATGCTTCCACCACACCTCATATCCACTACCACCACCACCACAACCACTACTACCACCACCACCACATCACTAACCTCACCACCATCATACCTCCTCCACCACAGACCACCAGCACCACACCATGCTTCCACCACACCTCATATCCACTACCACCTCCACCACAACCACTACTACTACCACCACATCGCTAACCTCACCACCATCATACCTCCTCCACCACAGACCACCAGCACCACACCACGCTTCCACCACACCTCATATCCACTACCACCACCACCACAACCACTACTACCACCACCACCACATCACTAACATCACCACCATCATACCTCCTCCACCACAGACCACCAGCACCACACCACGCTTCCACCACACCTCATATCCACTCCCACCACAACCACTACTACTACCACCACATCACTAACCTCACCACCATCATACCTCCTCCACCACAGACCACCAGCACCACACCATGCTTCCACCACACCTCATATCCACTACCACAACCACCACAACCAGTACTACCACCACATCGCTAACCTCACCACCATCATACCTCCTCCACCACAGTGCAGCACCACACCACGCTTCCACCACACCTCATATCCACTACCACAACCACTACTACCACCACCACCACATCACTAACATCACCACCACCATACCTCCTCCACCACAGACCACCAGCACCACACCACGCTTCCACCACCCCTCATATCTACTACCCCAACCACTACTACCACCACCACCACGTCACTAACATCACCACCATCATACCTCCTCCACCACAGACCACCAGCACCACACCACGCTTCCACCACACCTCATATCCACTACCACCACCACCACAACCACTACTACCACCACCACATCACTAACCTCACCACCATCATACCTCCTCCACCACAGACCACCAGCACCACACCACGCTTCCACCACACCTCATATCCACTACCCCAACCACTACTACCACCACCACATCACTAACCTCACCACCATCATACCTCCTCCACCACAGACCACCAGCACCACACCACGCTTCCACCACACCTCATATCCACTACCCCCAACCACTACTACCACCACCACATCGCTAACCTCACCACCCTCATACCTCCTCCACCACAACCACCAGCCCACACCACCTTCCCATATCCACCACCACACCACAACCACTACTACCACCACCACCACATCACTAACCTCACCACCATCATACCTCCTCACCACAGACCACCACCACCACACCATGCTTCCACCACACCTCATATCCACTACCACCACCACCACAACCACACTACTAACCACATCTCTAACCTCACCACCATCATACCTCCTCCACCACAGACCACCAGCACCACACCACGCTTCCACCACACCTCATATCCACTACCACAACCACCACAACCACTACTACCACCACATCGCTAACCTCACCACCATCATACCTCCTCCACCACAGACCACCAGCACCACACCACGCTTCCACCACACCTCATATCTACTACCCCAACCACTACTACCACCACCACATCACTAACCTCACCACCATCATACCTCCTCCACCACAGACCACCAGCACCACACCATGCTTCCACCACACCTCATATCCACTACCACAACCACCACAACCACTACTACCACCACCACCACATCACTAACCTCACCACCATCATACCTCCTCCACCACAGACCACCAGCACCACACCATGCTTCCACCACACCTCATATCCAATACCACCTCCACCACAACCATTACTACTACCACCACATCGCTAACCTCACCACCATCATACCTCCTCCACCACAGACAACCAGCACCACACCACGCTTCCACCACACCTCATATCCACTACCACCACCACTACTACCACTACTACCACCAACACGTCACTAACCTCACCACCATCATACCTCCTCCACCACAGACCACCAGCACCACACCACGCTTCCACCACACCTCATATCCACTACCACCACAACCACTACTACTACCACCACATCACTAACGTCACCACCATCACACCTCCTCCACCACAGATCACCAGCACCACACCATGCTTCCACCACACCTCATA
>CM059198.1:1941169-2048173 GCA_030323885.1 Branchipolynoe longqiensis
TTCATGTGTGTAACCTCTGCATGTTCTTCATGTGTGTAACCTCTGCATGTTCTTAATGTGTGTAACCTCTGTGTGTTCTTCACTTGTGTAACCTCTGTGTGTTCTTCACGTGTGCAACCTCTGCATGTTCTTCACTTGTCTAACCTCTGCGTGTTCTTCACGTGTGTAACCTCTGTGTGTTCTTCACATGTGTAACCTCTGCCTGTCCTTCACATGTGTAACCTTGCGTGTCCTTCATGTGTGTAACCTCTGCGTGTTCTTCACCTGTGTAACCTCTGTGTGTTCTTCATATGTGTAACCTCTGCGTGTTCTTCACGTGTGTAACCTCTGCATGTTCTTTACGTGTGTAACCTCTGTGTGTTCTTCACGTGTGTAACCTCTACGTGTTCTTCACGTGTGTAACCCCTGGTAAGCGTCACCTTCACGTCATCAGATCTGTCTGTATGCGCAAAGACCAACTCGTCTCACCGCCGGGATGGTCGCACCAGATGTTCTGACCACCAGATGGGTTTGAATTCCTACCACATGTGATCAAATAAACACAGGCATGTCATGAGTCTGAGATACCTTCATTAAGGATGGCTAACTTTAGAGACCTTTTAATGTGAAAATAGGCTAAATAATGTTAGCATGCACACCGAAATATTGGACATCCTAGGCTACTATAAGAAGCAGCAGTGACAGATTCACTTAACATGACTTTAATGTTTAATGAGTGTATCAGTATCTAAATGTCACCTGATGTTTTGGTTTCTGTTTCATTGGATTAGGTAATTTTAAGACGAACTGAAAGATAGCCAGAGAGAGAGGTGGCTTGGGATCACATGACCGGAAGTGGAGGTCCGTCCTTGTCTGTTGGTTTTTGTCTTGACGGAACCTGAATAACCTGAGAATGTCCGCCGTTCAAACGTCAGCTGGGGACACGGACACGACTGTCAGGTGTCAGCTGTTGAGTGTCAGTTTTCAGTTGTCAGCATATTGAGTGTCAGTTGTTGGCTATCATCTGTTGACATGTTGAGTGTCAGTTGTTGGCTATCAGCTGTTGACATGTTGAGTGTCAGTTGTCAGCTGTTGACATGTTGAGTGTCAGTTGTTGGCTATCAGCTGTTGACATGTTGGCTGTTGAGTGTCTTCTGCATTCCTAGTGGATAGTGAAATGTCACTACTTGTGCAATAACAAATAAAAGACAATGTATATTGTGTAGGCTTAGACGGTGACTGCACTCGTATTCTAAACGTTCGGTCCGGCTCCCATACATAACTGTTCGCAACTATTTAGTAACACATGAAATATGGACAGTTAGCACCTACCAGAGCTTGCCTGTGTAGGAAGGGTCACATGACCTGGGGTGAGTGTGAACATACTGAGAGCAGGGGGGGGGGGAGGCGGGGGGTAGAGGCTTTCTAAACCACAGGGTGCTACAGTGTGCCACCGCCGACAGCAGCTCCACCAACACATGCTTAATGAGTGCAGCGTACAAATAGCAGCAACACTATCAACCACGAGCACGCCATGCAATAGAACCTGCCTCACATGCGGCAGGACAGAGATGAAAGCACAGTTGAAGTCTATTTTGAACTGGAAGTGAAGTTGTAACTTGTAGTAGTGTCTACTGCGGCTAGTTGCGAGGCTGTTATGTGTATTCTACTACACTTGCTGTGAGGTCATATCCTTGCAGCATGCATCTGATTGATGGAGCATTCATTGGAAAGCTAAGTGACACCCGGTAGTTTAGATTGACAATCCCAATGCTGCCACCTAACCCAAGTTTCCATCCCCTTCCGCTCTTATACTGTAGACACCCACCGCAGGTCATGTGCCCCTTCCTACACAGGCAAGCCCTGGTGGACACCAACTCTCCATATTTCATGTAAACCTTCTGGAAATATATCGGCCAATAGCCGGAAGATTCATCTAAATTGGTGTTTCATCTTTCTTCTGTTCCTAATTCATGTAAATAAGGTGAAACATGTAGAAATACTTAGATTCCACAATAGGCCAGAGAATGCTTATACAATTGGACAGGGTTTCTCCATGAAATAGAACTGAACCATATTTCTGATTACAAATCATTCTTATTAAGAACCAGTTCACTACAGAACACAAGTAATAGAGATGCTCTTTTTACTAACACTCACTTAAAGCCTCTCCCCTGTGCTTTACAACCTACGTAATCCGACGTGTCTGTCCCCAGCCGTCCAGGAGACATCGGTGAATCTGTCCACGGCCACGACACCGAGGTTCTTCTTAATAGTTCTAAGTGCAATAAGTTGATATTTATAGAATATGAATATGTTGTTAAGAAGAAAGGGACATGTCAAATATCCCTGCAAGGAGAACACGTTAAAGTCGGGGAGAGCTCGTCTTTATTACTGCCCACCAGGCGCGCCGCTGCGCAGTCGGCCACCTCACATTTGTCTCTAAGTCCAGTGGCGCCCCCTGTGGCACTCCGTGTGCCACCCCATGTGGTGCTCCTTGTGGCGCTCCCTGTGTCACGTGATAGAAACGTATGTGTGACAGTGCGCGTGTTCTGGGTGTAAGAGAAGACAGAAGAAATAGAAGAGAAATCCCAAACGTAAAGGCACACTTCAGAACAGCACAGTCTGCCTTCAGTCGCCACACAATACGTATTGTATAACAAGTTATGCCCATATTATTTAGGCTGCAGGGCTTTAATATCACCTGCCTGTGTATGGCTGGTGGGCGCTGTGCCGCCTGGACTCACCTACTGGGGTGGCCGGTGCCACACGACAGCAGCCAATCAGGTTCCGGGGGCCCGGGTGAGGCGACTTCGGGCGGCGCAGTCGCTATCAGGTATCCTGTTCCTCTCTACACAGTTGGCATCTGCATTTACACCTAGACAAGCCTGCATTTACACCTAGAAGAGCCTGCATTTACACATAGACAAGCCTGTATTTACACCCAGACAAACCTGCATTTACACCTAGAAGAGCCTGCATTTACACCTAGACAAGCCTGCATTTACACCTAGAAGAGCCTGCATTTACACCTAGACAAGCCTGCATTTACACCTAGAAGAGCCTGTATTTACACCCAGACAAGCCTGCATTTACACCTAGAAGAGCCTGCATTTACACCTAGACAAGCCTGCATTTACATCTAGAAAAGCCTGCATTTACATCTAGAAAAGACTGCATTTACACCTAGAAAAGCATGTATTTACACCTAGAAAAGCCTGCATTTGCAACTAGAAAAGCCTGCATTTGCATCTAGAAAAGCCTGCGTTTACACCTAAAATAAGAGTTACCTCAGTGTATATTTGTTCTTATTTCATTCATGCTTTCATTATTGCTGATGGTTCACAAGGACACAGAACGGGTCTGGTCGAGCAGTCGTTGCATGCAAGCCCCTGAAGCAAGTCCTGTTGGCAACATTTATATTTTCTGCATTGAGGTCTAGACAATTCTGGAACAAGATAAGTTTAGATTTAAACCAACATATGGCTAGAGTTCGTAATTTAGGCACTAGTTACTACATACCTTGGACCCTAGATAACTCATCGAGAACATGCTATACTGATTGTGACTAAACTTACTTGATCATAATAATTGTGAATAAGTAAAAGGATTGTAGTCATGTTGCAGCCTTTATTTTGGGAACACTTGTTATGAATGTATTATGGTGTTTGTGAACACAATAAAAGAGAATGTGATGAAATCCTAATTCTATTGTTGAGTCTCTTCTTGCTCTCGGAGCTGCCCCTCCCACCCCTCCCACCCCTCTCACCTCCCACCCCTTTTATTCCTCCCACCTCTCCCACCCCTCACTCCTCTTACCTCTCACCCCTCCCACCTCTCACCCATCCCACCTCTCACCCCTTTTATTCCCTCCCCTCCCTCTCCTCCTACCCCTTTCACCCTCCCACCCCTCTCACCACTCCCACTACTCGCACCCTCCCACCACTCTCATACCTCCCACTCCTCTCACCCTCCCAACCCTCTCACTCTCCCAACCCTCTCACTCTCCCACTCCTCCCACCCCTCTCACCCTCCAACCCCCCTCCTCCCACCCCTCTCACACCTCCCACCCCTCTCACCCTCCCACTCCTCCCCTCTTCTCACCACTCTCCCTTCACACCCCTCCCACCCTCTCACCCCTTTTATTGCCCTCACCCCTCCCACTCCTCCCACCCTCCCACCCTCTCACACCTCCCACCCTCCTCCCCACTCCTCTCACCACTCTCACCCATCCCACCTCTCACCCCTTTTATTCCTCTCACCCCTCTCACCCCTCCCTCTCCTCCCACTCCTCTCAGCCCTCTCACCCCTGTCACGTCGACCAGACGAGGTGGCCGAATGACTGCTACTGTAACTGACCCCTGTGTTCAAAAGGACAAAGTCGACCTTTAGTGAGGTCTTGTTATAATCATTCATTAAGCAGGCTACACTCGAACTTGGATAAAGAAAGCCGCATCATTGCGACCAAGCCGCCACTACCGCACTACCGCACTACCGCACTACCACCACTACCGCACCCTTATTGCATCAGGAGTTTATTTCAATGAATCTTTTCCAGTAGAAGTATAGTAGTACACACAAGCGAGAACTTCAGCATGTTGGTTCAACATTTATTGACACACGTCACCTCACGTTGGGGTGAGTGGTTGGTTGGGGATATCAGGAGGTGAGGAGGTCGTGAGGTGAGGAGAAGGCAACAGGTGGTGCAACTTGAACGTCACAAAGGTGGAGATTCGGCAGCACCCTGAGAAAACAGAACACGTGAATATTAACTTGTAGCATGTGGACTGCATTCTCTAGTTTCTATCGAAATATATTTTGGATTTGGATGCTGAGCCTGTTCTTTGTTGAAGCATGTGCGAGGAATCTGTTTAATAGATCATTGAGAAATCAATAGGCCTACGGATGTTAATGTTGAAGTAAGTAAAGCAGGACTTGATCCTAACTTACAGATTAACTTACAGATCCTCTTCTGGCTGATCTAGGCCCTAATAGGCCTCTAATGCCAGCTCATTATGGCAAAAAAAGATCTTTGTTTTGCACACACATGTGGGTCGATAGTGACCTGAAGTCATATAATTGTGGGTGTCCTCTCCAATGTCTGTCCAGTCTTCTCTCAAATGCTTCTACCGTTGGTGCTTAAACCACTTGGTCTGGGAGACTTCCATGGATCTGTCACTCGAAAGAAAAATGAGTGCTTCCTGACCTTAAGTCTGGGCCTCTCCTTGAAGATCTTATACCGCTGGCCTCTGGTGTTACTGTTTGTTCTGAGGTTGAACAAACCTGTTGTGACATCACTGTTATAGACTGCAGTAATAATCTTATAAGTATCTATCATATAGCATTCCACTGACCAGGCACTGGGCAGTGTTTGGAAGCTGGACTGTGTTTTAAATAGACTGACATAGCCCTAGTGCTAAGCTCGACCATGTTGCTGCAGAAATACTCAACTCCAGCACTTGATGCAGCTCCACATTGCACTAAGGCCAAATAAAATATAGATTGATGATCGTCCTCCTGAAATATAAATCAGGGTCTCGCGGGCGGGTGGTTTTTATTCACATTTTCTTTTTATGTAGACGTCATTTGTAACCAGATACGATGGCCAAATGAGTTGAGCATTCACCTCCCGTTCTGATAGGTCCTGGGATTCGAACTCCTGGATTCGAACCCTGGCCAAGTCAAACCAATAACTTAAAAATTGATAGGAAAGTTGAATTGCTGCTAGCCCGACGCATTTTTAGTAGTTTAAAAACAAATTAATTTTAAATCAGGGGCGGGCGATTTTTCAGGCACGGGCGGGGACGATCACCAATTTTTAAATATTAATTTGGTCTAATGCTGAATCAATGAACAGGTATTTCACAATGCTTTGCTTGTTCTCTCAGATGCAACTAACTCAACTAATGGAGGACGATCTTAATCTTTAGTGTGCAACAAATGTCAATGTCTCTCTTATCTCAAGTAAAATTGACGTTAATGATGAAACTATTTTCTCATGGTTTGACTAACTGGCTTATCTAGGCTAATCTTAGCCTATGGTTTACAATTATATGTACATGACTTACCGTGCAAGAACTCTAACAAGTTCATTATTATTTGAAAATAATTATATGAAGGCGGTATTTTCAGCACTCTCAACTGGTGGAGATATGGAAGCAGCAGAAAAATCAGCAGCAGAAGAAGCAGAAGTAGTGTAAGAAGTAGTAACAGCAACAGCAGAATTAGAAGTAGAATTAGAAGCAGAGGCAGCAGAAGAAGCAGAAGAAGCGGCAACAAGAGCAGTAGCAGCATTAGTAGGAGTTGTAGTAACAGAAGCAGCAGCAACAGTAGTAGGAGTTGTAGTAACAAGAGAAACAGCAGCACCGGTAGTAGTAGTTGTAGTAACAGAAGCAGCAGCAACAGTAGTAGGAGTTGTAGTAACAGAAGCAGCAGCAACAGTAGTAGGAGTTGTAGTAACAGAAACAGCATCACCCATAGTAGGAGTTGCAGTAACAACAGAAACAGCAGCAACAGTAGTAGTAGTTGTAGTAACGGAAGCAGCAGCAACAGTAGTAGGAGTTGTAGTAACAACAGAAACAGCAGCACCAGTAGTACTAGTTGTATTAACAGAAGCAGCAGCAATAGTAGTAGGAGTTGTAGTAACAGAAGCAGCAGCACCAGTAGTAGGAGTTGTAGTAATAGAAGCAGCAGCAATAGTAGTAGGAGTTGTAGTAACAGAAGCAGCAGCAATAATTGTAGTAACAACAGAAACAGCAGCACCAGTAGTAGGAGTTGTAGTAACAGAAGCAGCAGCAACAGTAGTAGGAGTTGTAGTAACAGAAGCAGCAGCACCAGTAGTAGTAGTTGTAGTAACAGAAGCAGCAGCAACCGTAGTAGGAGTTGTAGTAACAAAAACAGCAGCACCAGTAGTAGGAGTTGTAGTAACAGAAGCAGTAGCAGCAGTGGTAGGAGCTGTAGTAACAGAAGCAGCAGCAACAGTAGTAGGAGTTGTAGTAACAGAAGCAGCAGCAACAGTAGTAGGAGTTGTAGTAACAACAGAAGCAGCAGCAACCGTAGTAGGAGTTGTAGTAATAACAGAAGCAGCAGCACCCATAGTAGGAGTTGTAGTAACAACAGAAGCAGCAGCAAAAGTAGTAGGAGTTGTAGTAACAGAAGCAGCAGCAATAGTAGTAGGAGTTGTAGTAACAGAAGCAGCAGCAACAGTAGTAGGAGTTGTATTAACAACAGAAACAGCAGCACCAGTAGTAATAGTTGTAGTAACAGAAGCAGCAGCAACCGTAGTAGGAGTTGTAGTAACAGAAGCAGCAGCAACAGTAGTAGGAGTTGTAGTAACAACAGAAACAGCAGCACCAGTAGTAGTAGTTGTAGTAACAGAAGCAGCAGCAACAGTAGTAGGAGTTGTAGTAACAGAAGCAGCAGCAACAGTAGTAGGAGTTGTAGTAACAACAGAAGCAGCATCACCAGTAGTAGGAGTTGTAGTAACAACAGAAGCAGCAGCACCAGTAGGAGTTGTAGTAACAACAGAAGCAGCAGCAACAGTAGTAGGAGTTGTAATAACAGAAGCAGCAGCAACAGTAGTAGGAGTTGTAGTAACAGAACCAGCAGCAACAGTAGTAGGAGTTGTAGTAACAGAAGCAGCAGCAACAGTAGTAGGAGTTGTAGTAACAACAGAAACAGCAGCAACAGGAGACATGGGAGTCGCCAGTGAAGAAGCCGCTCACTGAATGTTTTACCAGACACACAAACACGAGCCTGACAAACCTCGGTGTGCGGGGCGTGTCGCTCGTGGTTCGCCGGGCGAGTACTGCTGCTGGCAGCGGCCTACTTCCGGTGCCCTGCATGTTGGCCATTTCCGAGGTTCCCCTGGCCTGTGGGTGATTGCATCAAGAAACTTAGATAGTCTAATGGTTAGGATACTAGTCCCATTGGGAAATCAGGCCACCCGATATCCCACTCAGTCACATTATCCTGACACTGAGCTACCCAGTCCTTGCCCTATCCTATTAATGCTGAGCGCCAGGCGAGGAAGCGACAAGTATCAATTTTATAAGTCATTGGTTTGACATGACCGGGAACCAAACTCCCAAACCTTCCACAGACGAGGTCCGCGCTCTACCGATTAGACGACCGCGGACGGTTCTGCGCATTGATCATATATCCCTTATGATAAGTACTGCTTCTGAGGAAGTACATGAAGCCTTTACTGGTGCAGTGAGTTGAGCCTGTACTGCTCTCCCCCCGAACGTGGTAGAGTAGCGGACTGACCGATGTGTACCCAGCCAACCGGTTGAAGAATTACTGCTGGCCGTTGCAGTTACTCATCTTAATACTCACTACTATCAGGAGGATCCTGGCAACTGTCTGCCAGTCACCCCCCACTAAATACCAAAATACAACGCATAAGAAAGAAAGCGAGACAAGTCACACGAGATTGACAGTGATAAGGTTGAGCTTTATTGCCTCCCCGACTCACTTACAACCTGCTACACAGACCCACATAGCTTCTGCTTGTTCAGTCAAAATCAGTGCCTACAGCACATTGAACCTAAGTCCTATGGGTGTTATACACTCAGTGGTGAACTGCTTCTCTTGGTATCTCTAGAGTGAGTGAGTCTGTCTAGCAAGTGCAAGGAGTACAAGGGTGACTGGACTCACATAGCTAGCCAATCAGACACCTCTGCAGCCTGGGAGGGGTGGTTTCTAAGAGGGGCACCTGTCACTCAACCCCAGTGCAGGTGGTGTCCCTAATATATGCAGAATGGCTGGGTGTGCTTACCCAGCGGTCCTGTGGTAACAAGTAGTCATCATACAGTTACAATAAACATTAACATATCCGGACATCATACCGCAATCCCGGTCACTGCGCGACATAACATTTCCACACAGTTATTTATATGTCACACAGTGAGTGGGCACACATTGTGTCGCTATTACATAACAATGGTCCCCAACTCCATCGACCAAGATATTAATATGATTCCAAGCTTGTCTATCACGACTGAAAGACCGTATACTTTTACAAGGTGGTGAGGGCCCTCCCTGCTAGGTGCAGCTAGCTACTAGCTGATGACAAGTCTCGGACCTTTCTAGTGAATAAAAGTGTGCACAGACTGCAATGTTTGCGTCTTTCTTTCCTTCTTTGGTTCTGAGGGTTCAGTTGGGAAAACCAGCCTCGTCCGGTATTCAGCTTTAGACCTTGTATATAGGAGATATAGGATATTGTATATAGGATATATATAGGACATTGTATATAGGATATATATAGGGCATTGTATATAGGCTAGATATATAGGACATTTTATAAGGATATATATGGGACTTTGTATAAGGATATATAGGACATTGTATAAGGATATATATGGGATATTGTACATTGTATATAGGATATATATATGGGTCATTGTATATAGGATATATATGGGACATTGTATATTGTATGAGGATATATAGGACATTGTATATAGGATATATATAGGACACTGTATAAGGATATATAGGACATTGCACAATGCATAAGGATATATAGGACATTGTATATAGGATATATATAGGACACTCTATAAGGATATATATGGGACATTGTATATAGGCTATATATAGGACAGTGTATATGGGACATTGTACATCGTATATAGGATATATATAGGACATTTCATGAGGATATATATGGGACATTATATATAGAATATATATGGGACATTGTATATAGGACATATAGGACACTGTATAAGGATATATAGGACATTGCACAATGCATTATGATATATTGCATATATGATATATATGGGACATTGTATATAGGATATATATAGGACATTGTATATGGGACATTGTACATCGTATATAGGATATAAATAGGACATTTCATGAGGATATATATGGGACGTTATATATAGAATATATATGGGACATTGTATATAGGATATATATAGGAAATTGTATATTGTATAAGGATATATATATGGGACATTGTGCATAGGATATATATGGGACATTGTATATTGTATGAGGATATATATCACATTGTATATAGGATATATAGGACACTGTATGAGGATATAGCTGGGACATTGTATAAGGATATATATTCGGGACATTGTATAGGGATATATATGGGACTTTGTATAAGGATATATATGGGACATTGTATGTAGGACATATAGGACATTGTATATAGGATATATATGGGGCATTGTATAAAGATATATATGGGACATTGTATATAGGATATATATAGGACATTGCATAGAGGATATATAGGACATTCTATATAGGATATATATGGGACATTGTATAAGGATATATAGGGCATTGTATATAGGATATATAGGACATTGCATAAGGATATTTATGGGACATTGTATATAGGATTTTTAGAGGACATTGTATATATGATATATAGGACATTGTATACAGGATATTTATGGGATATTGTATAAGGATATATATGGGACATTGTATATAGGATATATATAGGACATTGTATATAGGATATGCATAGGTCATTGTATAAGGATATATATAGGATATTGTATATATGATATATGGGACATTGCATATAGGATATATATAGGACATTGCACATAGGATATATATAGGACATTTTATATAGGATATACATCGTACAACTATTAGACTGTAACATTCAACAAAATGACTTACTCTTATTATTAAATACAAATCAAATAAAAACTAACCAGAAGCAGCTTCTATTGGTAGATTAAAGGGAGGTTTATCATCCTCTTCACCCTCATCATCCTCTTCACTCTCATCATCCTCGTCACTCTCATCATCCTCGTCACTCTCATCATCCTCGTCCCTCTCATCAGCCTCATCATCCTCGACATCCTCATACATCTCTGGTTTGGTGTCAGTGTCGTCAGATTTATCCTCGTCATCATCCTCAGCGGGCTCTGGTTTGTTGTCGGTGTCGTCAGATTCATCCTCGTCATCATCCTCAGAGGGCTCTGGTTCGTCTTCAACCAAATTCTGCTGTGGTTTAAAGTCCTCTTCAGGTGCAGGCGTAACGAGTTCATAAGGCTTAAGCTTGTTGGACTCCTCTAGGACTTGCCGCAAAGAACAATACAAGAATTAGGTCACCAATGTGAAGCATAACGAAGACCTTAAACAAGCTACAGACGGAGGAAGGTGACAGAGAACTGAGGGACAGAGTTCTAATCCCACAAGCGCCTTCTCCCCATCACCCGAACCCCGACAGCAAACTCAAAGTCTGACTTTAACTGCATACCAGAGTTGGTTTGGGGTTTCAGGTTTACTAAAAGGAGAACTTCATTCATCTACTGTCGCTGTATAAAAATTAAATCAAGTTCAACACTGTATAATAATTTAATTTAATTTTGTAGAGAAGGACGGGATGGCCGAATGAATTGAGCGTCCTTTTCCCGCTTTAGTAGGTCGTGGAATTCGAAACGACTCAAACCAATGACTTACAAATTGATACTTCTCGCTACCTAGCCTGGTGCTGTCCAACTTTCTATTGTAGCAAAGTGAATGGAAAACAGGTTTCAATGCAACTGTCATATCAATAGTTCCCATAGTTACATAGCCCATGTTATGCATTTTGTAAATGAATAACTGATCCCATGTTCATCCAATCGTGCCCCATGTTTGCAAGATGAACTACTAACGATGGATTACTAACGAAGCAGCAAGAGACCAAATTATAAAGAATGCAAAACAGAGCCCTCAGAACAGTATTCCAAGGCAAGATACTAAGTGTGGTTGAAATGCATAGCAGAGCAGGGCTGGACACTCTGGATGTACGTAGGAACCTACACCTAATGACGTTGATGTGTAAACGTGCGAGTGATGACAAATACATAGATCGCACAACCAGGGTAACGAGAAGGGGGACATCGACTCTGCTCTGGGTGCCCAACCCTAATACAAATAAGTTAATGAGAGCTCCGATTTACAAAGGAAGTGTCATGTGGAATGAGCTCCCAACCAAAACCAGAGAAGCGGGTTCGATCCTTGCCTTTAAAAATGCATACAGAGCTCACCTGGTTATTCAGGCCCAAAACCTGGCACTGCAAATATATAATACAACCTGCTGAACAACCCATTGACTTCGCCCTCTCTCATGCCTGCTCTCTCCCTGCGTGTCCGCCCCCCCCCTACCCATGGACCCCTCCCCCCCCATCCACATTTGACAAACAACTATTATAACTCAATGACTCGAGAACCACTACCCCTACTTTAGACCCATTACCACCACTGAATAACTACATCTTCAACCAGCAATGCACACAATATAAACCACTATACATGCACAATATGGAACTATTTAAAGACTAACCATTATTAAAACCAAATCTAACTGATATACAAACACAGCATATCATTTAACCACTAGTGTACATTACTGCACACTCTATCTTGATGCATATACCTTGCACTATGTTGAGTACATATGCTGTACACTATGCAGCATAGGCTGCTCCCCCACTTTCTTTTATGTTCAGAATGGGTTGTGCTGCACACAATGCAACACATTCCACTTCCACTATGTACAGATGAAATGCGACCACTCCGACGGCTGGAAGACCAGTGCCCCGGCGTTGACAAAATATGTATTCAGATGAATAAAAATATTTACCAAAAAAAAAAAACATGTCCAGAGATGTTCATCAGTAACTCAATCGACAATTTCAATTTCACTGCATTCAAAACCTGCAAATACGCAAGATACGCAAACCAGGTTACCATTCTGCTTGTCATACCCGATACAACGCAGGACCGGGTACATTATTGAAGGTCTTTAAAGGCACCGGGTGTGGCAGAAGGGGCCTGTACTCATAGGGCACCTGGAGTGACAGAAGGGGACTGTACTTACAGGGCACCTGGAGTGGTAGAAGGGGACTGTACTTACAGGCCACCTGGAGTGGTAGAAGGGGACTGTACTTACAGGGCACCTGGTGTGGCAGAAGGGGACTGTACTTACAGGGCACCTGGAGTGGTAAAAGGGGACTGTACTTACAGGGCACCCGGTGTGGCAGAAGGGGACTGTACTTACAGGCCACCCGGTGCGGCAGAAGGGGACTGTACTCACAGGCTACCCGGTGTGGCAGAAGGGGACTGTACTTACAGGGCACCCAGTGTGGCAGAAGGGGACTGTACTTACAGGGCACCCGGAGTGGCAGAAGGGGACTGTACTTACAGGCCACCCAGTGTGGCAGAAGGGGACTGTACTTACAGGGCACCCGGTGTGGCAGAAGGGGACTGTACTTACAGGCCACCCGGTGTGGCAGCAGGGGACTGTACTCATAGGGCTGGAGTGGCAGAAGGGGACTGTACTTACATGCCACCCAGTGTGGCAGAAGGGGACTGTACTTACAGGCCACCCGGTGTGGCAGAAGGGGACTGTACTTACAGGCCACCCAGTGTGGCAGGAGGGGACTGTACTTACAGGGCACCCGGAGAGGCAGAAGGGGACTGTACTTACAGGGCACCCGGAGTGGAAGAAGGGGACTGTACTTACAGGCCACCCAGTGTGGCAGAAGGGGACTGTACTTACAGCTTTTTGCTGACACTGTTGCAGCAAGGCAGATTAGCGCTAGTACGAAGATGGCCCGCATGGTGATGATGACGTTGGTGCCCGGTAGGTGGCGTGTTTGGAGGAGAGTTGCGGTGCGCTGCCTTTATACCCGACACGGGGCTGCAGCAGCTGCGATACCATCAGTGACGGCCCAGCTGTGAACGCCCCCACACCGGGACGCCGTGTCGCTTGTCGATAGGTCGTGACTCAACCCGACTCATGCTGACTCATGCTGGCTCATGGGGGGACTTATCCTAGAATAAGAGTCCCCCCACCCTGGATAAGTTCCCCCCACTTAGGATAAGTTCCCGCCACTCTGTATAAGTTCCCCCCACTTTGGATAAGTTCCCCCACTCTGGATAAGTTCCCCCCACTCTGGATAAGTTCCCACACTCTGGATAAGTTCCCCCCACTCTGGATAAGTCCCCCCACTCTGGATAAGTTCCCCCCACCCTGCATAAGTTCCCCCCCACTCTGGATAAGTTCCCCCCACTCTGGATAAGTCCCCCTACTCTGGATAAGGTCCCCCACTCTGGATAAGTTCCCCCCACTCTGGATAAGTCCCCCCACTCTGGATAAGTCCCCCCATTGGATAAGTTCCCCACTCTGGATAAGTCCCCCCACTTTGCATAAGTTCCCCCCACTCTGGATAAGTTCCCCACTCTGGATAAGTTCCCCCCACCCTGGATAAGTTCCCCCCCTCTGATAAGTTCCCCCACTCTGGATAAGTTCCCCCCACTCTGGATAAGTCCCCCCCCCCCACCTGGAATATTGATTACATGGTGTTCAAACTTCATGTGATAAAACATGTCTTGTTTACCAGCAAGGGGCCTAACCTCTGACACTTTCACACTCAGATTTTAACCAAACACTGCCAGTACCCTACATAATATTCCATTTATATTTTATTTATTTTATTTTCGAATATGCATGTACATGTATACATACACATACTTTTAAAGGTATATGTATATATGCACATATGCACATACATATGTATGTATTATATATAATATACAATATATAAATAATATTGCAATATCAGGTGAAGAATAACTTACCAGTGTTCCTAAATGTAAGGATGACTGGGCCAGATCCTTCACAATGGTAATCCATTTGCAAGTAGCAAGTTGACTGTTGTGTAGCGTGTGCCTTCAGAAAAATGTGTGTGCAGTGCACTGTGGCACAGACCCTTATAAACCAAATCCAATCCACTCTCACACCTATTCAAAGGGCATAAGCTCTGACACATTTACACTCAGTGAACTCAGCTGTCAGTAGAGGTGCAGCCCAGTGAACCATTGGCAACCTGAGGTGTGAAAGCTTTCCTTGGCAGTTTTCGGTTAAAATCTGAGTGTTAAAGTGTCAGCGCTTAAGCCCCTTGCAATAAGTCTGAGAGTGAAACAGACTACACATGGGTTAACTTACCAGTGACAAATGGAGGACCACTCTACAATATATGATGCAGTCATCTCTAAATACAGTATGTATTCACATATATATATATATAATTATGTAGTCACATATATAGGTCTCCTTATGTATATATGTATACATATATGTATATGTGAATGGATGATGAAAAAAATAGACATATATATATATAGGTGCATATGTAATATTTATATATGTATATACACATAGGTATATGTATATTTATATGTATACTCATATGTATGTATATTTATATTTATATCGATATATATATATATATTATATACGTATATCCATGTACATGAAAATAAAAAAATAATGCCAATAATAATAAAAATAATACGGTAATAATAATGACAAGTCGGGTCGGATCAAGTCAGTCAGAGTCAAGTCTGGCAGGGTCACGTCAGGTCAGGTGAAGTCGGGTCGGTTGAAGTCGGGTCGGGTGAAGTTGGGTCGAGTGAACTCAGGTCGGTTCAAGTAGGGTCGGTTCAAGACAGGTCGGTTCAAGTAGGGTCGGTTCAAGACAGGTCGGTTCAAGTAGGGTCGGTTCAAGTAGGGTGGGGTCAAGTAAAGTCGGGTCGGCGAAAGCCAGATCGGGTAAAGTCGGGTCGGGTAAAGTCGGGATGGGTAAAGTAGTGTCTGCTAAAGTCATGTCGGCTAAAGTCGGGACGGCTAAAGTATGGTCGGCTAAAGTTGGGTCTGGTAAAGTCGGGTCCGGTAAAGTCGGGTCTGGTAAAGTCGGGTCCGGTAAAGTCATCGGTTTGTTTGTTTGTTTACCGACCCCCCAGCACAAAAAGTAGACATCTACTTTAATCGACACAACTTTGTCCCGCACGACTTTACCGGACCTGACTTTAACTGACCTGACTTTACCCGACCTGACATTACCCGACCTGACATTACCCGACCTGACTTTACCTGTCGGGTCAACTCATGTCAGGTCAAGTCGGGTCGGAACAAGTCGGGCAGGGTCAAGTCTGGCATGGTCAAGTCAGGTCAGGTGCAGTCGGCTTGGGTCGGGTGAAGTCGGGTCACGTGAAGTCAGGATGGTGAAGTCGGGTCGGTTGAAGTCGGGTCGGGTGAAGTCGGGTCGGGTGAAGTCGGGTCGGGTGAACTTGGGTCGGTTCAAGATGGGTCGGTTCAAGGAGGGTCGGTTCAAGTAGGGTTGGGTCAAGTAAAGTCGGGTCAGCTAAAGCCGGATCAGGTAAAGTCGGGTCGGGTAAAGTCGGGATGGGTAAAGTCATGTCGACTAAAGCCGGGTCGGCTAAAGTCGGGTCGGCTAAAGTCGGGTCTGGTAAAGTCGGGTCCGGTAAAGTCGTTGGTTTGTTTGTTTCGTGACCCCCCAGCACAAAAAGTAGACATCGGTTATTTGGGGGTTGGGTAAAGTCGAGTCAGATGTAGTCGAGTCGGGTAAAGTCGAGTCAGGTAAAGTCGAGTCAGGTAAAGTAGAGTCGGGTAAAGTAAAGTCGGGTAAAGTACAGTCGGGTAGTACAGTCGGGTAAAGTCGAGTCTGGTAAAGTCGATTAGGGTAAATTTGCATAGGGTAAAGCCAGGTCGGGTAAAGTAGAGTCGGGTAAAGTCAGGTCGGGTAAAGTAGAGTTTGGTAAAGTAGAGTCGGGTAAAGTAGAGTCAGTTAAAGTAGAGTCCGGTGAAGTTGGATCGGGTAAAGTACAGTCGGGTAAAGTACAGTCGGGTAATGTCGAGTCTGGTAAAGTCGAGTAAGGTAAAATCGCATAGGGTAAAGCCAGTTCGGGTAAAGCCAGGTCGGGTAAAGTCGAGTCGGCTAAAGTCGGGACTGCCGGCACCGGGATCTCGGCCTGCCGGCCCCGGGACTCTCGACCTGCCGGCGCCGGGACTCTCGGCTCTGCCGGCCCCGGGTCTCTCCTCCTGACGGCGCCGGGACTCTCGGCCTGCCGGTGCCAGGCCTCCCGGCACCGGTCTTCCCTTAAATAATATGAATAGAAATAAAAAGTGATAACCAACAATAAAATAAATCAAATACAATAATATTTAAGGTAGGTTTTTCTTAATCTTGTACCGGCAAGAAAAGTCATATTTGTGGTGGTAATGCATCAGATGCATAATCACAGTTAATTATTTATTATGCAAATACATATTGGTATGCAAAAAATATAGCTAAATGATGTACACCAGTCCCCACAGAACCTCCTCCCCCAGTGGCAAGTGGAAGTATATGAGTGGGCCACAGACCAGCATATACCCCCATGGTTGACTGGTGGTTCCTCTATTGTTTAGGATTCATGGCTATACCAACACAGTACTATCATGGCCAGTTCTGTCCTGTAGACATGTGTTGTAACTACTGAATTATTTCCTAATATTCACTGTTAATTTACTCGATCCGGTCCCAACTAAATGTCCTAGGAATATTCAGGAAATTAGATATAATTTTTGGCTTTCTAGTGATGTATTCCAATATGAAAACATCCCAAAACTCAATGTTCCACAACCATATTTGTGAACCTGCACATTAATCTTATATGAAATTCGACCTTCGAAATTGAACCGGGGCTCGAATTAGGTACTTTAACCACGTAGCTCAAACGAGGTAAGCTCTCCAACCTGTTTACGTAGATGCAGCAATTATTTTGTTTATTTTATAGTCTCCAATTTTAGGTTTGTTGAACTGGTCATATATGAATTGAATAAATTGTGAATACTCTTTCTAAAAATAGTGAATTAACTGACTGTCAGATAGTCTCTGGGCGGGGGCGGGGGTTGTCCGGGGGGGGGCGTTAATCTGTTACACTGGATAAGTTGTTCCATGGACAAGTTCCTCCATCACCTCAAGGGGCGATATCCTAGGATAATTTGCCCCCCACTCTGGATAAGTTGTCCACCACAGCGTTTTCAAACTTCACACGAAAAAACATGTCTTCTTGACAAAGATGCAATAATTATTTTGTCTTATAGTCTAGAATTCTAGGTAGACTGAACTGGTCATATTGTAAAAATATACGGATTTTCGGTTAAGAATTGTAGATTGGCAAAGAGCAGTATTAGTCTTGGGCGGCGGAGTTGGGACGATGTTATGTAAACTTAAAGTAATAATATCCCACTCCCATTATGACATGATATAAGCTATGTCAAATATATGTTCATGCATGATGCCTAACATTAATGGAGAGGTGCTCCTATATAAGAGACAGTACATGATTGTTGAAATACTTCTCTATGCATTCATAAAGAGTGCAGTTGGAGAAAAGACCATTTTAACAGAGATCTATTGTAACTGTTGCAACAACCTGTCCCTACATGACCACTGGGTGTGCACACCAGCCTAATTTGCATATACACACAGGGCACCACCTGCAGCTGGGTTGAGTGACAGCCACCCCTACTGGGGGAGGGTGCCACCCACCCTGACGGTGGAGGTGCCTGATTGGCTGGCTGTGGACTGGCCAGTCACCTGCATCCCATTGGCCCTCTGACCCCACTAGCCTCAAACCAAGATCATATTCTAGATTCTGCTTGATACACACTGAAGAGAGATCACTCTACTCCTGGCTCTTGAGTGAGACACACCTAGTCTTGAGCAGGAACCCCAGACACTCTGTCTGATGCTATCAAAATTCATCTATTCCAATTGAGTGTGTACACAGCCCTAGGACTCCTGTCCCATCGGCTGTAGGCACTGCTTTCTATACAGGCTAAAGTGGTAATGAGATTGTGTGTGGCTAGAAGGTAAGGGGTGTGGATGCTAGGTCACTGGTAGGTGGACAAGAGTTGGTGTTATTAAAGCACAACTTCTCCACTGTTTATCTGTGTGACTTGGCTTCATTCTTCCTTAGCATTGTGTAAAGTCGCCGGCTGGTGGTGTGGGTGGTGTGGACAAGCCAAAGGAAAGTAATACAGGTAATGAAGGAAAATAGGTGAAGAGTGAAAGTAGGAGAGTGAGACTCCTTCATTTATTGATTTATATAGGTTTTCTAGAATCCAAGATGGCAGTGGTCACATGGTTCAATCCACCAATCAGCATACAATGTGCTGTATCCAAGGCCTTGTTATGCTGGCTACAGTGCCTTGTAGTGGCCAATGATCCATAAATAACACCATGGGGGGAGGGGGTATGTGAGGTGACTCTTCCAAAGAGTGTGTCTAGAAATCTCGGAAGTGACACTCCTCCAAAGACTATTCCACTATTCAATTTCTATACCTAATGAGTAATAGTTTACCAACTTCACACATCCCTCCTATGCCTTTGGTTTTTATATATTACCTTTTTATCATTATATAGACAGTTTGTAATTTATTATAGTAATTTCACATCGGTCCTCATGTATTATATCGGAAAATTTTACAACGTACTCCGCCCCTCCACTTCTTACCACCTGCCCAGCAGCGTAGAAAGAAGTGCACAGTACTACGTTGTAGTTATATCACCTTTAAATCTCTCTTTATCTTCTATCAACCTAAATAATAAATTGAGTCTAAGTAGTCGCGTTAATGGATAAGGTATATCTGACTTCAAGAGGAAAAAAATAATTTTTGAATAAAATCTTTTTTTCTTAATTTTAACCCTGTCTTAAATATTATATTATTCCTCTGATATCTCATATGATGTCTTAAGAAGCATCCGATTCATTTGCCATCATTTTTATCTTATTCCGAGCATTTTTTAGTTTTGTGACGGTTTAGAGGTCGTTCTGCAACCATTCCAAGGCACACTCCAGTCACTTAGCATCGATCTTACATTAGTGCTTAATCGGATATGGTATCTGCTGTCAATTAGTCCACGCTTGTACAACGCTTTTTGTTTTACCGAATGCTAAACTCGTAGAAAACCTGGGACGGCGATGGTAGACACGTGGTTGATCGACAGGTCTCCATAGGAATAACATTACGGAACTCAACCCAATGAGAAAACAAGGCCTAAGCGGTTTGAATCGATGACCTAGTTTCAAGAACTATGTTCTTGCAAATCAAGACCAAAATCTTTGATTTCACCAATTTTAAGTCGTTTTGTGTCGAAATAATCACAAAGGATGAATCAATATGTCTTTTTGTACCTCCTGTACAAAGATAAAGCATCAAATATCAGTATTAACAAATATAATCGCGTCAATAGAAATTCATGTACGACAGCGTTAAACTCGGCGGCATAATGTAAACAAAGCAATGACAGTGGTTCTTTTTGAACTTCAAAACCATAATACTTATCTATATTATTAAATAATAATAGATTTACATGCTTCTGCTCAAGTTTAACCCATACTGTAGTAGTATTAGAATCTTCTGTCTTCGTTGATGTCAATTTTTTATGTTAAGGGGTTTCTCCGGCAAAACGGCAAATTTATATTGTATATAAGTGTCTCTGCGTTAGTTCTACGTGAACTCGCCAGTCTTCGTCCTTGATATCGCCAACACGATCCGTTCACCAGCAGCATATGCGTTAGTTCTACCTGAACTGAGCATTGTCCATCGCATTGCTGTAGCGAAATCATCGACTCAGTCAGCTATGCCAAAGTTCCTCGTGAGCTCTGGTTCGAACATAGTGACCATCAGCATATGCTACAGTTTCCCACAAACTGAGCCTCGCGTTGATATTGCTGATATCAGGAAGTCAATTTAATGTCAATGTTAATGTTGCTATCTTCTCAAAGACCAATCCAAGCACCCGTCAGCATATGCTTTAGTTCTCCTCGTGAACCCAGCATTGTACCTCACACCGCTGAAGTGAAATCATTGACTCAGTCACATATGCTAAAGTTCCTTGTGAACTCTATTTCGAACATAGTGACCATCAGTATATGCTGCAGTTCCTCGCGCACTGAGCATTGTCGACTGTTCTTACTGATATCAATGTTTCAGGTCTTGTGGTCCTGTAGTTCATAGAAGGCAACCGATGACTTCTTCTTCCACAGAAATTATCGATGCAACATCTCAATTATTATGTTTATATTCAATAAAATTATTCCAAGTATTTTAAAATTTTAAATTTAAATCTATTACCTCATAGATTATATAACATCATTTTGTAAATGAATTTTGTAAAGTCATGATCATTAATATGTTCCTATAACATGAATAATGTCAGTAATATACATCTCCAGTACAAAGATCAATAATATGTCTCCACAACATGAATAATGTCGATGAAATAACTCTTCAGTACAAAAAGATCATTAATATGTTTCCACAACATGAATAATGTTAATGATATATCTAGTATCAAAAGATCATTAATATGTCTCCTCAACATGAATAATGTTAATGATAAATATATCTCCAGTATCAAAAGATCATCAATAGGTCCCTATAACACAATTAATGTCAATGATAGTTTTAGCTAAATAATATTTGATAATATATGTGTAGTGGTCTGCACTGACCTCTCAGACTACTACATATGCAATGTTCCATCATATGTCAATGTCAATGGAACAAATCAACAGTGTAATACATGATAACGTTCATCAATTATGCCATGAATTTTCAATGAATCTTTCATGCAACATTCAACATCCCATATGTACATGATTTTTCAAAAGAATACCCTTTATAGACAACCGTATGTCTAGGCTAATTTCAATATGAAATACATCTCATGACAATTAATGTTCCAATGTACCTCATGAATTTCAATGAATACATCTCCATGCAATATATGATAACATTCAATCAAACTCATGCACTATAAATGAACCATTTATCAACCTCTGACTATGACATTTAATGACAATTATGATAACATTCTACATTATATTATTTGGTTTCAAATGAATTGGTCGTAATGTTTGCATTGCGTTTGATTTGTGGCGGGGAAGGAGCACCCCCCCCCCTGTCCCCCCCCCCGGGCCGCGACCGTTGGCTCGCTGACATAACTTCCCCCCCCCCTTCCTCGGCCCTTATAACCGGCCGCCCTAGCTGCTCCTAGCCACTCGCCTATCTTCACCCTCCAGGCCCGGACCTTATTTTCTACTTTGGCACTCTTTTCACACGCGGGCCGTCACACTCCGCCGCCTCACGCGACGCCGCCTCACACGACGCCTCCCGCCTCACGCCACCTCGCCTCCCGGGCCGACGCTCACCCACACTCTCACCGTCATGCCAGCCGGATCACGCCCCCGGGGCCGCCCCCCGGGCCGCCGCGGATCGCGCCGAGGCCGGAGCGCCTCGGCCGCCTCACAGGACGCCGCCTCCGCGACCTCCGCTGCCCCCAGCCTCCAGTCGGAGGCCACCTCGTGGGCGAGCGCCGTCGACGCCCGGATGGACGCCCAGGCCGCCGCCATGCAATGCCAGGCCGGCGCCATCGACCACCTCACAGCCCTGGTCGAGTCGATCACCCTCGCCCCACCTCGGGCCTCAACCTACGCGGACCCTGCCGCCCTGCCTCCACCTCGGGCCCCGGCCGCCTCGCCCCCATCCATAGCCGACCGCATCGCAGATATGCTGCAGGAACTCGCCGCCGGGACTGGACGGGGTGCCCCCCCGGCCACGCACCCTCGCCTCCTCTCCGCCCCCGCCTCTCCGACGCCCGCCTACGCCTCTGCGACGCCCGCCAGCGACGTCCACCCCACCTACCAGCCCTACCTCAGGCGAGGCCTCTACGCCACACAGCAGGCCGCCTCCGCCGCCCCCTGGCCCGCCTCCATCCACCCAGCCCCCGACCGCTCCCCCGCATCCGTGGCCGACGCGCTCAGGGAGATCTTGGAGTCCGCCGAGGCGCAGGGAAGCGGGCGGCGAAAAGGTATACCCCCAGGTTACCTTTTCCCTCACGACCTCATTGAGAGAGGCCCCGAGGGGAAGGCTCTGAAGCGAGGCGAGGCGACCATGGAGGAGTACAACCTCGCCCTCCGCATGCTCGAGTCCCACCCCTCCTTCCCCACCGACGCCCTCCCCGGATTACTTCACCACAACATTACCGTCCTCAGAGACGCCGTCACCCATCCATGGCCTACCGTCCGGCGATACTCGGAAACCATCTTCGCATGGGTTGCCGACGGCCGCCTCCCGGATGGGTGGCGCGACCCAGTCGCTATAAACACCGTATGGATGGACGTGATCACCGCCCCCACGACTGCCTCCGGGGGCGGAGCCAGACTACTCCCCCCCCCAACCCGCGCCTGCCCCACCCCTCCCCCCACACACTCCCGCCCCTCCAACGCCGACCCACGCACACCCTACACCCGAGAGGCATATGGGATACCCTGCCCTGCCTGGAACAGAGACCCCGCCTCGTGCGATCTCGCACCCCCCCGGTGAGGCCCACGGTGACCAAGGCGCGAGGAGGAGGCATGCATGCGCGTACTGCGCGAACGTGCGCCGCATCCTAACCGTGCACAGCGAGGCGGTCTGCTACACCAAGCGCACCCGTGACCGCGCCTCAGCCGCCCCCGCGATCACCTCGCCGGATTTTTAGCCTGGCGGCGGCGACGCGGCCCCACCCCCGCAACACACCCCACACACGCCGCACACACCCCCCCGCACCCACCCCCGCTAACACACACTGCCCTGGAGACGTAAGCCGCCTGCCAACACCCGACACCGCCACCGCCCTCAGATCTCAAGCCGACACAGACCGCCCGCCAACACCCGATACCTCACGCCGCCTCCCTAAGCACCCCCGCTACGCCCGCGCCAACCGCCGCCTGGCCAACCGCCACCACCCTGCCCTCACATCTCACGCCGACCCCCCCCCCCCTAACACCCGCCGAACCGCTCCCGCCAGGCGCCTCCCCTCACATCTCCGCCGCAACCCTCCCCTCACATCTCAACCGCCCGAACACCCCCCCACCCCTGCCAAACCGCTCCCGCCAGGCGTCTCCCCTCACATCTCCGCCGCAACGCTCCCCTCACATCTCAACCCCCCGAACGCCGCACCCACCCCCCCACCCGCACCAACCACCCCTCTACCCCCCGCCCCGGCGACACTGCATACATAGGCCGCCTTCCCGGCCTCCGCGCCCCCCGCACCCGCCCCCGCACCCGCCGCCCCCCCCCCTCCCCGCGCCTTCGCACTGCCCCTCTCCAACCCCGCCCCCACCTCCTCCCCCAACCCCCCCTCCCTCCCCCCCCTCTCCACTCTCCCCCCTCCCCCCCTCCCCCCTCCCCCCCCCTCCCCCCTCCCCCCTCCCCCCCCCCCCCCCCCACCCTCCCCCCTCCACCCCCTCCACCCCCCCCAGCACCCCCCGCTCCAACGCCTCCCCCAGCCCCTCCCCCCCCCAACCCCTCCCACCCCCCCACCCCCGGCGACCTCAGCGAGACCATCGCAGAGGTCGTCAACCCCAGCATTCAGGACACCCTCCCCGCCGCCCCCCCTTGCCGCGGCCCCACTCCTACCGCCTACCGCCCCCACCCTCCTCTCCATATGGCCCCACCTCTCCGGCGCCGCCTGGAGCCACCACCCCACCTTCTCCCGAGCCTACCATACCCTCCGCGATACGGGCCTCCCTAACTTTTTGGCCGCCCGCATCCCCCTTCCCTCAGGCCTCCACATCCCCGCCTGGCGCGACAAGGACCTGGTAGACCTCCTCGAGTACGGCTTCCCCGCCAACTAGTCCGCCAGCACCCCCCCCCGGCCCACATACACCAACCATCGGGAGGCCCCCGAGCACCAAGTCCACCTCCGCGACTTCATTACCACGGAGCTCGCCCACGGTGCCCTCGCCGGCCCCTTCACCTTTACCCCCTGGGCCCAGGTCTCCCCCATGATGACCCGCCCCAAATCCGACCCGGGTAAGAGGCGGGTCATCGTCGACCTATCTTACCCCCCTGGCCACAGCGTTAACGCTGGGATACCCCGCCGCGAGTACCTGGGTAGGCCCCACGCCTACCGGCTCCCATCCGTGGCCGACGTGGGCCGCCGCCTCATCGGACTGGGCACCGGGGCCTACACCTGGACCGCGGACATATCCAGGGCGTACCGCCAGCTGCGGGCCGACCCCCTCTCCTGCCCCTTATATGGGATCGCCTTTGAGGGCGCGACCTATGTCGACCTCGCCCTCCCCTTCGGCTGCCGCTCCTCGGGCGCCGCCTGTGTCAGGGTGACCGCCGCGGTGGCCTGGATCCTCCAGCGCGAGGGCTTCCACGCCCTCGTGTACGTGGACGACTTTGTCGGGTGCGAGCTCACCTATCTCAGGGCCCGCCAGGCGTTCGACGGCTTCATTGCCCTCGTCGGCGCCCTCGGCCTGGAGGTCGCCCCCGGGAAGTGCCACCCTCCGGCGGTGCGAGTCTCCTGGCTCGGATTCGCCGTCGATAGCGAGGCCATGACGATTCGCATCGCACCCGACAAAGTCGACGAGCTCGTCGCCGACTGCGAGGCCCGGGCCGCCCGGCCTACCCTCGGGCGCCAGGAACTCCAGAGTATCCTCGGCCGCCTCAACCACGTCGGCAGCTGCGTGCTCCCCACGAGGAAGTTCATGGCACGGCTCCTCGCGGCCCTCCGCAGCTGCCGCGGGTTCGCCGATCTCACCCTCGGGGACGACGCCCTCCGGGACCTGGCCTGGTTTGCGGCCTATGGGCGCGCCACCAACGGCCTCCATCTCCTCCGTCCGATGGGGACCCGGAGGATCGTCATCGAGTGCGACACCTGCCTCACCGGAGGCGGGGCCTACTCCCCCAGGCGCTACTACGCCCGAGGGTACTCGAGGGCCTTCCAGGCCCGCTTCCCTGCAATCCACGAGCTGGAGGCGGTTAACCTGGTCGTAGCCCTCCGCGCCCTCCTTCCGGCGGACGTCGCGGGGGCCAACGTGGTCATTAACACGGACAACATGGCCTCCGCCGCCTCCCTCGACTCGGGGCGGGCCCGCGACCTCACCCTCGGGACGTGCGCCCGGGAACTGTGGCTCATGGCGGCCGAGGCGTGTTTTGAACTGACCATCGTCCACAAGCCCGGCGCCGACCTCGTCCTGGCCGACGCCCTAAGCCGCACCCACCTCCCTGGTCGATGGGCTGGCGTTGCCCGAGACGAGGTCGCCCGCCTCGGGCTTGAACGCACCGATGGCAACCATGATGACTTCCCTTACAACCCTGCCTTTAATGCAGGGTACTCCGCCACCGAGGTCGCTGCCGTGGACGGCCTCCGCATCCCCGCCCTCGCCCCCTCCACCTGGAGGAACCGACGTCGACAGGCCCGAGGCTACGTCCAGTTCGCCTCGGGCCACCACTGGGACCCTCTCGCCCCGACGCCCTTCGACGTCGCTGCCTACACCGCCTCGCTCTACGCCCGCCCTCTGGCGCCGGCCTCCGTCCGGAACGCCCTCTCCGGGGGGCGCTCCTGGCTGGAGGCGGCCGGGGGCGACCCGAGCGCCTTCACCTCGCGCCTCGCCAGAGACGTCTGTCGCGGCGGGGAGCGGGCCTCCGGCCACGTGGCCCGCCCCGCCCCGCCTCTGACGCCTACCATCCTCGCCGCCGTCGCCCACCATCTCGCCCTCGCCGGGCCCTCGGGCGTTGTCCCCCGGGCCGCCCTCCTCCTCGGGTACTACGGGATGCTACGGCAGTCCAGCCTCCTCTCCCCCAGCCTCTATCTCTGAAGGTAAAATGTCCTCTATCTCTGAAGGTAAAATGCCCTCACACCATCACACGCGGCGACGTCGCCCCCGCCCCCGGGGGGCTGCGTGTTGCCCTCCGGACCACCAAGACCATCGCGCTGCCCTCGGGGGCGGTTGCCCTCTTCATCCCCACCTCGCCCGGGCGCCCGCTCTGCCCCGTCGCCGCCTGGACCGCCTCGGTGGCCCTCGCCCCTGCCTGCTCCGCCGACCCTGCCTTCATCCTGCCCTCCGGCCGCCCCCTGGATCCTCGGACCCTTACTGCCATCCTGCGAGGCGCTCTCATGGCCCTCGGGGTGCCTGCCCCCGACGGCTATGCTCTCCACAGCCTGCGCCGGGGGGCGGCCCAGGCTTGTCAGCGCGCCGGGGTACCCCTCTCGGACATCATGGAGCAGGGGATCGCCCCTCGAGCCCTCTCCTCAGTTTTGGTGGAGGGATCATCGGGCCACCTCCCTCCCGTCTGAGATCTTACCTCAGAGAACACTACCCTCGGGCATGGCCCCTGGACTCACTGACTATTTTCAACTGTACCTTGACATTTTACCTTCAGAGATAGAGGCTACCTCATTGACCCTTTTTTGTACTCATGCATTTCTTCTATTGCCTTGTCATCTGAATAAAATGTTCTTTATTCCAACTCCTCTGTTCTCTCCTTCCTCGTCACTATGATTATTTTAGCTGACCTCCTAATGAACAGTCGCTTTTGTAAAAATAACTTAGTTCATTCAATACCCTAGGCATTACTGTTGCCTCACCAGGTATCTTCTCCACTTGATAAGTAGTAGAAAGCAAATCATGTCTCGCTCAGCAAACAATAGGAAAAAAATAGGAAGAATCTTGCAGATCACTCGATCAGAATGAAAAAGATCTTCATGTCAGACATTACTTAAAATCTCCTGACGTTCAACTAGCGTTTTTGCTTAGCGGAATATTTTTGAACGTTTTTAATATAGAATAGAACTTCACAAAAGTACCTATACATTCGACCTCACAATTGAAATCAATCCAACGATCAGTCCTGTACATGGGGTCAGAAAATACTTATTACCAACAGTTACTTCCCTTCATTGTATCGTAACTCAGTTACTCCAATTTCACTGAAGATTTATCAGCCTGGAACATATGGATCAGAAAGTAATTTAAATCACATTGTAGTTTACAAGTATCAACTTTCTGTTTAGGTTTTTCATCCATATGAATCACAATCAAGAACATTATTTATTTTTATTTTTAAACAAATAATTACTTTTTTATATATATCACATTATTAAGTAACATGAACATATAGAATAAATTTCTTATTAGAAAATAAAAGTGTTTTAAAAAGTTAATTTAAATGTCTTATTTCATAATGTTATATCCATTTAAATGTATTGTAATACACAAAATAACATAGAATAGATACTTTAGATGTCTTAACTAAGTTAGTTCATGCTTCTAAGTATCATAGTTCTTTAGTTATGCATTTATTAGCACAAAAACATAAGACATGGACATTACCAAGTTCCAGTCAATGACGAAATGCTTCCGCGTAACTCCGTCAACCACCACGAAGATTAGCGACATTTTGAGACAAATCGATCATGTTAATCATGTTATGTCTAACTACGCTTCACGCGCCGGTGAATTATCTGTAACTACTGCTTCATACTTGCCAAATAAATTTGTTTTATCGCTTCACGCGTGTCGCCTTCGACACCCGATAAGACATTGACTCCCGGCTCGCGCCTTAGATCTCTTATCGTCCTTACCGTATACTCGCGAAAAGTTTACACTCGTCGAATATAATTGCTCTATTGACCTTGCGCAGCCGTCTTTTCTCCCACTCGAGAGGTACAGGTTCGATGAATTTACCTATATTCATGGTAGAATAGATTTTTAGCCTGCGAGAATTTAATAGAATCAATACGGTAATGCAAAGTCAATGTGCTATTTTAAGCGTTTTTAGATTTTTCACGCCCAATGAATAATTATTTTTGTACTAAGAAAAGTTAATGCAAATCCAATGGTGTGTCCTAAATTAAAGTAAATAACATCTTTGGTTATTTGCAATTTATCCGCTTTAATCGTGTCAATTCATACATATGCTTAGTCTACCTCTTCCAAAAATATAACATCTACAAAGTCTTAGCGAAAGTGCTATGGTATTACTTCATGCGAACATAACATTTCAGTCATTAGTGCAACGAAATTTAGTTCTTTTCAGAAGTTAAACAGTTTAAACTCAAAGCATCGAGCAACACCTGCTTTACGTCTCACCCCGTAATATGTAGGCGTACTAAGAATTAACTTAGATAAATAGAAAAGTCAATGGAACATAAATGAAATTGTTATTTGTTAGTATGACATCCAGTCGATAGAATAACAACTCACATTAGTACATGGCACCATTTTCCAGTAAAGTATCCACTTCCTTTGCTTAATCCGCCAGAAATGCTCCGTAGCATTCGGTAAGCAACAAGTGTCAATTCACTTCACTATAGCAATGCGACTACGGTGTCAATACCATCAACCACATGTCTGTAATACAACGGTATTTAGTAACTTAATTACTGGTGTAACTTACGTCACAACACGTTAATCTTGGCGCTAGTTTAGTAAGGAACATAAACATTTCTTATGACTAAACCTCGCGAACCTTGTTGATTAGCTTTAGAACTGTCGACTTGCGCTATTTTTAATATTTGCTTCGTATTAACGCAATGGTTAGGCATGGCGCAATCGTTATTTATTAGTGGTGCAGAAAAAAAAAAATGTCTTGGCGAATGAGCCGAAGCACTCAGACGTCTACGGATTTGTCGATCCTTCCGCAGTGTTCTTTGCTGTGATTGGTCAATTCTTTTATATAAACTCGTACTACCAATTATTGGATCCACCCTCCACGCTTGCTGTCGCGTAAGTGGCCCAGCACCAATTTCTCTCGAATGTAATACTATAGGTTTTATTTTTGTTTTATTCACTAATAATTCATTAGTGCGTCGATTTTGATCAGAAATAATCGGATCGAAAGGCAAAGGTTGCGAAATACCTTTCCTTTGTTCAGTTCTAGTTAATCGTGGTGCAATATCGTCCCACATGATTTTAGAATCCACTAATCTAACTTTATCACGGTTAACAACTTTACGATCGTTATTAGGGCCTACCACAGTTACCACTGAACCCCGTGATCTAACGACTATGTATCCTGGATCGTATTTCCTCTCCAAAGGTCCAGATTCATTTACAAACAAAACAACTTTATCACCAGGAGTTAATTTAACTGCATTCAACTTTTTCCTCAGACGAGCAACATTATAATTTCGACTTTCTTTACGATTTTGAACAGCTTTAGCTAAAGCTATAGACAAATCATCTACACGATAAGCTAAGTTCGAATCAATCGTCCCCGTCGATCGATACAGTAAAGAACTATGCTTCGTACCTGGATGTCTACCATAGGTTAGAAAGAAAGGAGAATAGCCAGTGCTATCAGAAGGTACAGTACGATACACATATATCACATCAGGCAAATAGGTTTCCCATAGACTAGCACGAGAATTAATTAATTTCCTCAAAATGCTTTTTATAGTCCTATGGTATCGTTCTACCATACCATTTGACTGTGGATGATAAGGTGTTGTATGTCTTACCTCTACACCTAATTCTTTGAAATGATTCATAATCAATTTGTTTTTAAACTCTAACCCATTATCTGAAATAAACATACAAGGAATTGCATGGTGAGGAATATAATCATTAAATATATAATCATGAATCCCCTTCGATGATTTATCTGGCAATGTTTTATATTCAACCCAACCACTACAATGATCTATAATAGACAATAAATATCTATTACCACTAGTACTAACTGGATATGGACCAGAAAGATCCGCAGCAATCACAATACCAGGTGCACTAGGCAATGGCATCGATTGTGGATACGCATGTGTGCGCTTACTACAGTTAACCACACAATTTGCACAATTGGTAATTACTCTATGGACATCTCCAGCTATACCAGGCCAATTAAAATGTTCCTGTAATTGTTTTAATGTTTTAGACATAGCCATATGACCTACCTCAGTATGAGCTATCTTTATCACAGCATTCCTGTATTTTTTTGGTAACACTAATCTAGGATGCGTATTTTTCTTAGCAGGAGCTATCATTGAATAAAGAAGATTATCCATTAACAAATAATTCTTTTCTTCATTCCTACCTAACGTATACTCTTTCATCTTTTTCTGTTCAATAATTTCATCATTATATGACAGTTCATAGTGTTCAAAAGGAATTACCTGTTCTGCTATCAGTGAATCAAAAGCAAACATTTCTACTGGTTCCTTTGCTTCAGTATTAGGTCTCAATCTAGACAACATATCAGCCCAGACATTATCTACACCTTTCATATAAACAATTGGTGCTGAAAATTCTGCTAATAATACTGCCCAACGTTGTATACGTGTATTACGAATTTCTTTGGTGAAAAAACATTTCAATGGAGCATGATCTGTATAGATAGTAAATTCTGCCCATATAAGTAAGGTCTTAATTTTACTAGAGCATAGATTATAGCAAATTCTTCTTTTTCTATAGTAGGAAAATTACTTTGAGCAGAAGAAAATCTAGTACTGATTAAATGTACTGGCCTGTCTATTCCATTCTCGTCCTCCTGTACCAGCACAGCACATAAACTGTACTCAGAAGCATCTGTATGCAGTTTATACGGCTTAAATGGATCAGGAAATTTTAGAAGTACACAAATCTAATAACAGCTTCTTCACTCATTCCATGCAATCTCACATTCCATAGTCCATTCAAAACTACATTTATTACTAGTTAAATAAGTTATAGGAGCGACAACGTCAGCATAATTAGGAATTAATTGTCTATAATATCCTGCCGATCCTAGCAAACATCTTACTTCTTTTTTACTAGTTTGTGAAGCCATATCTCTTATTGCAGTAATCTTTTCAGGAAATTTCAACAGTACACAATCTAATAATAGTGTCTTCAACTCATTCCATGCAATTTCACATTCCATAGTCCATTCAAAACTACATTTATTACTAGTTAAATAAGTTATAGGAGCGACTGCTAATTAGGAATTAATTGTCTATAGTATCCTGCCGATCCTAATAATCGTCTTACTTCTTTTTTACTTTTCGGTGAAGCCATATCTCTTATTGCAGTAATTTTTTCAGGATCCAGTTTCAGCCCTGCTGAACATACAACATAACCTAAGAGTTTTACTTCAGTAACTCCAAATTCACATTTAGATTCTTTAATAGTCATATTGTTACTTTCCAAGATAGTCAATATACTAGTCACATCTTTCTCATGACTCTCCTCATCTGGTGAATAAATAATAATATCATCTAAATAAATTAGACAACATTTACCTAAATGTTCCGCAAAAATTACATTCATCATTCTTTGGAACACTGCAGGTGCATTCGTTAATCCAAATTGCATACGCATAAATTGAAATAATCCAATGTGTGTGCTTATAGCTGTTTTAGGTCTGCTATCCTCATCTACCATTACCTGCCAATACCCTGATTTAAGGTCAATGGTGGTAAAAGTTTTAGCACCATGCAATTGATCAAAAATGTCCTGTATCCTGGGTAAAGGATAAGCATCTTTAATCGTTACTGCATTTAATTTACGGTAGTCACCACAAAGACGTATAGTACCATCCTTCTTAGGCACTAAAGTAACTGGTGAAGCCCAAGGACTACAACTAGTTTCAATAATATCATCATCTAACATCTTATTTAATTCTTTTTCCACTATATGTCTTTTACTCAAAGGTATTCGTTTTTGATTTAGTGGATATGCATTACCTGTGTCTATATGCATCTCAACTACCTAAATAGCTTTAGGTTTCTCATTAGAATCAGGAAATAACAAGGGAAAATGCTTTTTCCAATAGTCTACTTCTAGAACTATTCCTGCCATTTTTCTATCAATTAATTCTAAACTACTCCATGGATGTACAATATCACATAAGGAAACAAATTTATTCCTGTAACAAATCTCAGCATTACAAATTTCCATTATATCTGTCCCAATTAATAATTCAAAAGCTAATGATTCAACTACAAAGAAAGGACATAACTTATTATAAATAGAAATATAAGTTACACCTAAAGTTGGAATTAAATGACCTGAGATTGATCTCAGTCTACTACCAGGATACAATTGCCAATGTGCTATTCCAATATCTACTAAATTTCTAAATGCATTCACATGTATTAAACTTTTAGCCGCACCTGAGTCTACCAGACCAGTTAATTTTATTTGAATAAAATCAATATCAATACTCGGATGAGTATCAAGTGCGCTACTTAGTTTCCCGAAGCAGTAGAGCTAATGTTACTACGCAGTAATTTCAAATGTGGACAATCTCTCATCAAATGCAATTCATTACATACATAACAAGTCAAACCACCACGCCCAGCACCCTGCGGTCGTTGGCGATACGCCTGCCCCTGTTTAGCCGTCGACGACTGTGCCTGCGCAGCCGGCGTCGCTTTCTGATTGCTTCCTCGCTGTTGCGTTGACAGCGCATACTTTCCAGTGTGCTCTCTGACTGAACCTGATCTATTCTTAGATGTACTAGCTAAGTCACCCTTCGACGCTACGTTTACGCGCGGCGACTCAAGACGTCTGCCCGTTGCATAAGAATTGACACCATACGGTGGCGCAACGTTTACTGAATGAATATCTGCACGTGTACATTTATTTTCAGATACCGTTAAGCGTTCTACACACTTTCTTAGTGATTTTAACTCATTCTGGAGCGACTTTAGATCCTGACTCTCTTCCGTTACTACTGAACTAGCCTGAACTCCTCCAGAAGCAATAGTTTTAGACAATTTAGAAGAATTAAAGTTTTGACTATCTACTGGACTAGTCATATTTAAATATGTCAGTCGTGATTGTGCACGTCGTTGCTGTCTCAATACAGACCTATCACTCAATATAGCAAGAGTAAAAGCTTCCTCCAATGATTTTGGTCTATTGGTTTCTACGTACCACATAGTTTTGTCATCCAACAATGAATCAAGAAATCGTGATAGCAAAATTTCAAAGGTGTCAGTCCCCAAGGTAGCAGAAGGTAGTTTCCACCCCTTACTAGCAGCAGTTTTAAACCTTTGGCAATATGCTGCCACTGTCTCACCCTCATTCTGTATCATAGTCATTACTATACTTTTTAAATGAGTTTTTTCATCTGCAGTTAACAAAGTTTTAGCAATTTCTTCTTTAATATCATCCCATGACCTAGCACCCTTAGGTGTGAAGGCAGTGAATAACACTTCATGCAGTGTGCCTGTTGCATTAGAAAGTGTGAAGCGAATCATGTCTAAGTCTGATACATCTGCAAGAACCCCAATCCTCTCAATAAGATCTACCCACTCTCTCAGTGCACCTCTGTCAGTCCCATCCAGCATAGGCACAAACTTTCCATATGCTTTAAGAGCTCTTATCTTGGCTTCATTACTTTTATGCTGTAGACTAGATAATTCACGTTTTTCTCTACGTTCTTCCCTCTCATTATCAGCCTCAGTACGTTCTGTAATTTGCAATAACCTCTCTTCATTTTTTTCAGTTATGTTCTCTATACTATCAGCCATAAACTTAGTCCATGCTTCCAATTTATCACAATCCTCACTCAAAATAGCCATGTCTATCTGACTTTCTAACCACAACCCAAATTGTTCACGTAAAGAATCTTCTTTTAACCGTGTTACAGGCATTGTGAGTGTGTAGTACAAGTGTATTTAAATACAATAT
The DNA here is from genome assembly GCA_030323885.1 of Branchipolynoe longqiensis. NCBI lineage: Eukaryota > Metazoa > Annelida > Polychaeta > Phyllodocida > Polynoidae > Branchipolynoe > Branchipolynoe longqiensis. The sequence continues at coordinate 1,975,439 of CM059198.1, forward strand.
ATAACTTACCACCAGTCAAATATTTTCACGCTATTGATATCCTCCTTGTAGCGGGTTATATGGGAAATTTAGTGTGTTGCGTAAAGCGCGGTAGAAATAAAGTGAAAGAATTGAATCCAACCGATAGAGTTACCTGTACAGTAGCAGAAAAGTGAAAAGTCTCTCCCGTATATATTAATACGCTCTGATATACTTCAGGGTTAAACAAAATTACCGAAAGTAGTCCGAAAATGAAAACAATTCTAGTGGCGACACGAGGCTTCAGACAAGCGATAATACAGTAATATTACAGTAATACCGACATCAAAGACTAATGTTTCCCTTAAGAAAAGACACTTTGGTCGGAAATTCGTCGACAAAGTAATTTAGTTTAATTTAGCCCCTGTAGAAAGTAAAAAGATTGGAGAATCAATAGAAGAAAACTAACTTATCCACCCCAACTACTCACCAGTCATAGTCAATAGAAAAGTCCTTTTATATCTTAACCTCAAGAATTTAGAATTTAGAATAGCATATCAAATTAAATGAAATAAAAATACTACATATATAATACGTTCTCTAAAAAAATTTTAGTACTAGCCCTAACGTCAAAAATGAAACACCACGTGCATTCAAATAACACCACGTGCGTTCAAATAACCAGCAGTCAACCAACAATTAAATTAAGAAATATAACTCTATAGTATCCTATAACAAATAAAAATTAAAATGCTACCGAAACACACCGAAAATATTCAATACACTAAATACAGTCACTACTAACCAATGTCGTGTAGGTTCAAATCCCGGTAGTTTCAACAAGTCGTGGTCGCCATTTTGTAAAGTCGCCGGCTGGTGGTGTGGGTGGTGTGGACAAGCCAAAGGAAAGCAATACAATGAAGGAAAATAGGTGAAGAGTGAAAGTAGGAGAGTGAGACTCCTTCATTTATTGATTTATATAGGTTTTCTAGAATCCAAGATGGCAGGGGTCACATGGTTCAATCCACCAATCAGCATACAATGTGCTGTATCCCAGGCCTTGTTATGCTGGCTACAGCGCCTTGTAGTGGCCAATGATCCATAAATAACACAATGGGGGGAGGGGGTATGTGAGGTGACTCTTCCAAAGAGTGTGTCTAGCAAATCTCGGAAGTGACACTCCTCCAAAGACTATTCCACTATACAATTTCTATACCTAATGAGTAATAGTTTACCACATATATGTCTCCTTATGTATATATGTATACATATATGTATATGTGAATGGATGATGTATATATAGACATATATATATATAGGTGCATATGTAATATTTATATATGTATATACACATAGGTATATGTATATTTATATGCTTAACCGTCGGGCTGATCCGCCCCCGCTAAAGGCAAGCCTTCGTGTTAATTTATATAATTCAAAACCGGACACAGGTAATTCTTTTTGGGCTAATAAATTTATTAATCAGGCTTAATAAATTTTTACAGAAGCCTTTTTTCTACACCTTTGTGAACATCATTATTATAGCTATCCTCAATAGTACAATTGGGGTTATTTAGCTGTTATTACTCTATCTTCATCAGGTAGTACAACCTGCGCCTATCTCATTTTTCTAATGGTCATTACTTATGTGCAGGTCAATATCAGGTATCATTTACTATATATTAATTGCATTACTTATGTGCAGGTCATATCTATGACTGTACTATCATATGATATATACTGACGTAAACTACATTTATGAAGGCAGAGCATATAATGCACTCGAGGCAACTCGGACAGAAGACATGAGGCAGCAATTCGGGCAGATCACGGTCACACGTTCAGCTCACATCTGGCACACTCACACACATTCGCACAATCATTGCAATCAGCACTTTTTTCACTAGGGACATAGGAGCCATAATCTCTCAGCCAAATTTGGAACAAGAGAGATAATGGTTCCTCCCTAAAAAGCATTTTTATTAACATAGTTAAAGACACTATTAGATTTCCATCTACCGACTGTTCTTATGGACTCTATTGGCATCCCTACTCTTGCGTATTCTTGGGCTCCCCCGCACCGTAGGCTATGGCAAGTCACTAACGGCCACCAAGGGAGTCCACAGGCTTTCAAAGCAGTTTGCATGCATTTATTAAACACTGTAGCAGACAGTGGTTGTCCATTATTCAGGATAAACGCTGGGGCGCCCTCATGTGTCAATTTCAGGGCGGTGTACTTGTTCCAAGCGTGCACCGGGCAGAAGGCGTGGTTTGACCATGCCGGCAGATTGATGCTGTACACGTCCTCAGGCTTGCATGTAGTTTTAGTGCTTCTGACTATGATCGTCAGATGTGAGTTGTGAGCCTTGATGTCTCTCCCGAGCAGCATGTGACCGTCACCTCGGAATAAAACAAGTTAGACTGTCTTAGCAAACACAGATACCCTATTAACAACGCAGCAATTAACACCAATCCATCATTACCAATTTTCTTGAATTTCAAAATTATCATTTTAATGTGCTTAGTCTTTAAGGGGTATGCCCTCTTTACAGTATTCGTTTTTAACTTATACATGCCATTTTTAATTATTGATAGTGCATAATCATCAAACGCTACAGTGTTACCATTCAACAGCCTTACCCATGATCTGGCTCCGCTCATGTAATTTTTAATTGCTCCTTCAGTGTTTAATTTATCATTTAAATATAAAGCATATAACATTACCGTCTTCATTTTGGGGTTTTTTGGGGTGTCTCTGACTCTCTTGCAAAAACTCAGATACTCCCTAAATTGTACCCTTTTATTATGCCAGGTCCCAGCTGATAATCCCGCCGAAAAGTACACACTTAGTTTTTGCACTAATGCGCGCTTATGATCTGCAAGTTGATAAAGGCAAAAATCAACTGGCAGATTTGTAAAGATAAATCTAATACATGACCGTCATGAGAGACATTTATTTTAGTCAATAGTTTTTCATGACACATTTTGTCGGCAACTAGCTGTAATTTGGATTCAAAGAACGACCTACTTAAGGCATCCGCTAGCACCAGATCTTTTCCGGGCTTGTGTAACACCTGTACCGTACAGGTGTATGTGGCGGCGAACCTCCAGATTTCCCGGGCACAGGCGCACAAGACTGGATCTTTTCCGGCACCAGAAGATAGCACCTGTTGGGAAGCAGTATTATCAGTGTTAACAATAATTTGATATAAGTTAGGTTTAGGGGGTGACACATTTTTTAAAGCGACTACTAAATTTATTGCTTCTAATTGAGCAATATGGAAATTATTTTCTAGGAATTCAGGGGTATAACAGTTGGAATAATAATGTGTTGGACTGAATGCCCCTCCTCCTTGCAATGAAGAATCGCATTCGATTAACCATTTTTTGTCAGGAATATGCTGCAACAAAATTAGCTTATTATGACCTTCTGCAAAACATAGGAACCAAGATATGTCTCTAATTAAATTTTGGGTAACGCCAATTTTTCCTAAAAAGGGGGTATTTCTAAGAAAGTCTAAAATTCTATTCATAAAAATTCTTGAAGGGGTTACACATTTCGAAATAAATTGAGGCGTCCCACTAATCTCTGAACATTTTTCCTTGTTACTTTACGACCACATACCCATTTATTGCATTCTAATAAAATATCTAATAGTTTTTCATCAGGAATACGAATACACATGTTTTCCGAATTTATTTCATATCCTAACCAAGCAATTTTTTGTGTAGGAGGTATACATTTTTTAATTGAGAGTTTCAAACCTAATATTTTAGTTAATTGAAGAATGTAATTATTTGCTTTCTGTGGCTTTTCTAGTGTATTTTCAACCCATACAAAATCATCTAAAAAACATAGTGTAAAGAAACCCATTTTCCTCATTATGTGTACCACTGCTGCTGTAGTTCGAGCACAGGCCATACATGATGTTCTGCAACCAAACGGTGGAGCAATGTCAAAATAATATCTCCCATCAACTTTAATCCCAAACAAAGGCACACTCAAGGGGCAGGTTCTTAATTGCCTGTATGCCCTTGCTAGATCTATTGACCACATATAGCACCCATCACCCAATTTTGTAATCTGCTTAGCTAAGGACATAATTGTTGGCAAATTATATTTGTAAGGTTTACCTTGGTAAAAACCTTTGTTAATACCTGAGTTAACACTACACCCCTTGGGAAAGCTAAGATCGACTATAATCCTACGTTCATCAGTGTTTTTCTTGGGGCGGGTCATAATAGGACTAATTTGTGCCCATGGACAAAAAGGAGAATCATCAAATGGGCCCAATAATGCATTATGAGATAATTCAGTCTGTACGTACTTGTTGATCCAAAAAAGGTCTTCCTTAGACCGGGCATGATTAACTTCTGTTGGAGTTGGGACAAATGTTCCAGTGAAATTAGCTGGCCAGCCAAATTCCAAATATGGAATAATATCAATATCACTATATCCAAAAAGTAATTTTTTCCAATTATTAATAATCAGTCCAGATGGGACTGGAATCCTAGCATCCAGATAATTGGGTAGACCTGAAGCTCGTACTTTTTTATAAATACTAGCATACTCTATAAATTTATTACAATGCATATTTATATTTGGCCATGACTGTAGCACATGTAATTTATATTTTAGAGGTGATGTGTCACAGAAGACTATAACATCATCTTTGTATTGCTCTGTATCATCAAGATTATTAATCATATCAATATCAGACACAGTACAATATCTATCTTTTTCTCCCAACTTCAACTTCAACGGAACTGTAATATTATGTTTAACAGTATAAGGTTCAACATGTTTAACGGACGACATTAACAACTTATTTGAGCAGACTTTACCATGTTGTCTATTCATGTTAGTAACTACACAGTTTTTAGGACCCATCATGGAATCCAAATTAGATGTTGACATATCAATGTCCATGTTATTTTTATGATAGGCTGGATTGTATGCATCCGAAGTCATTATAGAAGTACTATCCTTATCAGGATCTCCAACAGAAAAACAACGGTTTACAGCTTGAACAGTAACACTAGTAGAAAGCTGTGTAACAGGAGATAACTGAACCGGATTGTAAGAAGAAATATTAATTATACTAGCGGCGGACTAATATTAGAATGCATGTTCAACAAGGTCTTTTTGTCAGCTATTTCATTCTTAGGCAACAGCCTAGCAATCAATGTATCAGACACTGAAGCACAGTCACCCGAGCAGCGGGAAAAGGCGGATGTTGTTTTGATGTCGTCATGGCAACGGCATGGTTCGAACCCGGTCGGAGGCAAATCCAACATCGGTGGTGTTCGCTGTGTCACCCTACCCAAAGTTACTGTATTACGGGCTCCCTCCTGTTCAATTACATTAGGGCTTTTAATTAATGATCTGTGCTCTCTATTAAACCATTTAAATGCATTAGTTGTTACGAAATTTTTATTAATTTGCGAAACTGGAATGTCCTTGTTCCTAAAACAAATATTATTAACTGTAGCGTCCCCTTTTTGCGTTTTTCTGTACTTGAAGTTATGAGTATTACTGATAGATGGCGTATGACGCCTTTTTTCTAATTTCACAGAAAATGTACTAGTATTTTTGGCGAGGGGAACAGAAAGGGGCCCCGAAACTTTATTAATTTTTACAGTTTTAATGAGAGCATCATTAGTATTACATAGGGCCTGAGACCTAAATTTGGGACATAGGAGGGGAGACGATAGCAGTAACTTTGAAGGCCGACATGACACCGACGAAACAACCGCACCGACCTGATTTCTACACTGGCCGACCGGGATTGGTGAAGGGGACTTTATGGTGGCGCCATCTTTGGATTCGTCCACGAACTTGCCTTTGTCGTCCACCTCCATACGCACTTGCTCATTGACTATCGCAGCACCAGGCCCACCGCGAATCAAAAACTTCTTGTACGGTTATTACAATCTTCATTTAATGACTCAGATGCACGTTGTTTTGTACGACAGTCAGTTTCTTTGTGTGCGTGTTTCCTACGTAGTTTGTACGCACAATATGAGCAAATGTGAATAAATCGTCCCGTGCCTTCTCCATGATCACCATCGAACCCGCATGTTCCACCCTTATTCCAGATGACGCAAGGACGCGCATCAACCCCTTTTTTTAAATCTGCAAATGGTAGTGGTAATGAATTTTGTTTAGGTTGCTGAAGGTCTATACGTTTACCTAAACCACAAATATCTCGTCGTATTTCTATAATTTTACCCTCATCTTCCCAACCATTAGGAAGTCGTTTATCCGCAATCATATTAAATATTTTCTCACTGTATGTGAGGCATGTTTTCCATGAATAGCCTTGAGCCATGTCCAAGATCGATTCAATGTGATTATCAATATGATCAGTCCAATTATCAGGAACATCTCCACGCCTCACCATACGTCTGATTGCAGATAGATATTCAAACCAGGTCGACTCGCCCTGTCCTACTTTCCCCTTTTTCTCTTGTCTAATAACATAATTCACCTATCTCGGATGCACAATATCAAGTGATGGACGCATTGATGCTGAGATACAGAGGAGGATGGCCAAGGCTAGCGCATCTTTCGGCCGACTACGCCAGAGACTCTGGAACAACCACCATGTGTCCATTCGGGTCAAAGGTAAGATCTACCGCGCAATCGTGCTATCCACCCTACTATACGGAGCCGAGGCCTGGACAGCGTACAGACAGCAGGTGAAAAAGCTGCATGCCTTCATGATGCGACATCTGCGTTCAATCATGAGGCTAACCTGGAAGGACAAAGTGACGAATAAGGAAATACTCGAACGGATGGGGCTGCCCTCTATGGAAGATCTTCTGATCAAAAAGAATCTCCGGTGGACTGGACACCTCATGAGGATGTCATCAGACAGGCTACCAAAGCAGATCCTCTATTCTCAACTGTCTTCTGGCTACAGAAAGAGAGGGCGCCCCCGTCTCCGGTTCAAAGATACCATCAAGAGAAACCTGAAGCTGAGAGACATTAAGACCGACTCATGGACACAACTCTCACAGCAGAGAGCTAAATGGAGAGCGGCAGTCAAGTAATGAAAGCAGTCTTTGTCGCATCGCGACCGACAGCATGATGAATAACATATTTATGTGGAAGTAATTTCAATTTTGTAGAATGTTTTGCTCGTTTCCTTGTCAACCGGATCATTTCATTCATCATAGAATCATCACTTCCTTCGTCACTATTATCAAATTGTTCATCATTGTTATTACGTTTACGGTTAACATTTTTATCAACATGTACACTACCTTTCGACGTGTGTTGTAGAGATCTTGAAATGCACGAGCGGGCCGTGCGGACCGGAGATTGTGCTGATTGTCTGTCGACCGTTACATTTGCATCCTCCGTAATGTCATCACTTTCCACTTCCGGCCCGCTCGGCTGCTGATTTATAAATACTGATCCTCCATTTTGCGCACATTCCAGTGTCTGTAATCGTGCAAGTAACGGTGCTTGCGATGCTGCCAATTTATTATTCAGCAGTTTGGCTATATCCTCCAGTGTCAGACTTTTACTTCTCGACGTGGAAGGTCTTGGTGTATGTGTCTCCAGATCGGCCATTGCCAGTCTTGTTTAAGAAAGTGTATGTCCAATGTTATCGTGATTAATCGTGCAACTTGACTCCCCGGATCTATCCATCGACTCAAGTAACGCCTGTGAATACTTGCCAACAACACTCCGTACTTTACCCTGTTTCGGCATGATTATCGCCGACAATTTTCTTATTCGCTCAAGTGAACGTCGACGATGGCGGCCAGGTAAGGACTGGACAAGCCTTGAATCTACTACCAGAAGTTAGTTTTGTACATAGCAACGCGCTACGAATTGTATCTATGGTGTTACTCATATCAAGCCCGTAGTCAGGGTTTGTGAATTATGCATGTTTCCGGCAACATGGACAATTATTTCCATGTGAATTTCCTGGGCCGGCCGCGGGCCGCCGCTGCCCCTCGTCCCGTCTGCAGGTAGTCCGTGTCCATCGGTGATCCTCTTGGGCTAAAGTCGGCCAGCCAGAGTATCGTCTAAATACAGAGATTTGCCCCCTCCCGTATTTATCGGCCGAAAGCAATTACTTCGTTATTTCAGCTAACTGGCTGGTATACTCGCCTAACGGTGTATTTAATATGTTTAAATTGATCCAGAACTAAGCAGATGCGCTAGTGTCACTACCACTGTCACTGATAATCAGCCTAAGTTACTGTCTTGTTTTAGCCAAAAGATCTATTCGTTAATTCGGTTATATGTCTGTTCTAGTCTTCCCGCAGATGGGCTAAGTAACTGCATAAGGCCTAGTTAGGCACAAGGCCCTTAATTATATATATAAAGCAATCTAATATTAAGTTCGACCATAGCGGTTTACTCCATAGAAAACTGGAGGACAGTAAAGAATGCAAGGAACGTTCCAATTTACTTTTCCAAGAGCTCACGGCTTTGTTTATTCTAATCCAAACTAACATTCGATTAAAGCACATAGTGTAGAAACATATTGCAAACCCCTCCCCTAATATTTAATGATCGGTCTGGGTCCGAACGCCCGAACCTTTTCGTTGCCAGGCGAGTCGCAGTTTGCGTCTCCTAGCAACGCTTTACGGCCGGAAACCCGGTGCCCCGTTAGTGTTTGGCATTCGCGGTCTGCCATGGCGAGTAGCCCGTATTTCCAAATACAGGTTAATCGGCGCACGCCCGTGAATGCCACAAGGCGAGTAGTCTCGCCCACTTCACGGCTCCCCCAGACGAACAACAAGAATTGATGTTCGTCTAAGAAAGGCAAAGCGGGCGCGACCACAACGGTCTGCGGTCGTAGCAAAAGAACTAATTATTCCCGTGAAACAGCCCCGCGTCCTGCAAGCAGTGCAGGAGGCAAGACGCGTACTTGACTTCTCGTTGTGTTTGTGGTACCTGAAAGGAAGAGACCAGGAACCTGATCACATAGTATTGACATAGTTCATTACGATTAAAAGAATTTTACTTGTATATTTCATATTGTGTTTTATTATGACTTCTAATATAGTGAAATTTGTTAACGATAAGTTAAGTGATGAAATTACTGATATAGCTTTAAGAGCTATTAGAGATTATTTTTATAATGGAATAAATTCAGCATGTATTCGGCCCTACGAGGGTATACAGCTCATCATTAAATATTCCATTATTTTTTTTTTTTATTATATTTTGGTGCACTGATAGGTGTGTAGTATATTTCTTGTTTTCACACCATTCTTTTTTTTTTTTTAGTATCTTCTTTTGGTGCACTGATAGGTGTGTAGTATTTTTCGTGTTTTCACACCATTCTTTTTATTTGTATCATATTTCGGTGCACTGATAGGTGTGTGGAATTTTTGTTGTTTTCACACCATTTTTTTTTAGTATTTTCTTTTGGTGCACTGATAGGTGTGCAATATTTTTTTCTTTTCTTGTTTTCACATCACCATTTTTTTTTTTTTTAGAATAAATATTCGAGGATATATATAGCGGGGAGCCGTGAGCTCGGATAACGACTTAACATTAACAATCACCCCCGCAACTCGGTGCAAGGGGCCATCCACTGTATAACAGTTGGTTCCCACCGTGCCGTCTAAGCTATACAACAAGTAGCACACTTGGCAGGAGTGCTCTACTTAGACACGGTGGGACTACGCTAAATGAATAATAATATTTACTTTATGTAAAGACCGTGTCAAAATGACTAGTTGCGGTCGTCAAAGACTGCCGCACCACTTATAGTGGTCTGCAGCAATAAGTAACGTTAAGTTACCGTGGACTACGAAATTACAGTGGCTTTGAAATTACAGTGGCTTTGAAATTACAGTGGCTTTATATAGGATATCTTTCCCTGAGAAGGTCGTACTAAACGACATTTAAAACTTCTGTCAATAGTTATATGTTAAACAAATATTCCTAAAAACCCCATAGGCATGCAAGTGCAATTACTTTACGGGCCATACATATACCTGGTAAGGTTGTACCAACGATGTTTACATTGTGTGTCAAAGAGGTGTAGTAAGTATCTCTAAAACCCGTTTGCACGCAAGTGCAATTAAATCACGGGCGTTTACATGTACCTGAGAAAGGTCGTACCAAACAACGTTTACATTTGCTGTCCATTTTTATATGTTGGATACATATTTTTATAATGCGGACGTGTGCAAGCCTATTATTTCGTGGACCGACTCCGTCGGAGCCTGTCGAACTGGGTCGTCCTAATTTTACGGGCAAAATAACTAGTGTCTTCTACACCAACTAGCGACTAATGGAAGAAAATAACGTGGCCATTTCCAGGGTTGAAACCATTTATTTCTCGTCTTCCCCAGGGGAAGGAAATAACGCTAGCCAGTTCCAGCGATGAAGCTCGTTATTCCTCGGCTTCCCCCGTAGAGTACTCGGACTAGTTGGTGCCCCCCCCCATGGCCCTTGAAGACCTAACTAGAAATTTCCCGTGCCCCGTAATTTTCTGATCCTAAATACCCAGTCGACCCCTGGCTACCGACCAAGTCGGACCGCGATTGACCACAGTCAATCTCCCGCAAGACTATTACATTAAGTTTTCTACTGAGAGCCATCATACCATAGCATATAACAATGATAATATGACGAATACAATGTTCGCTATGGGCAATACTAGGGTAATTTACGAAAGATCAAGATGAAGAAGAAAATACGGGCCTCCGGCAACTCTTGCAATGTTGCAACGAGCTGCGGGTTGTCTTTGCTCTAAGAATTCCAGAGAACTATTTGGATTACACAGTTGTATGGGGGGAGTGCCCTGCCATGGTTAAATATACCTGACAACCACAGTTTGTTGACCTGAAATGTAAATTTTGGTTAATGATTTCTTACCTGCCTAAAGACGGCTTAATGTATTCTAAGGTTAAGTTTACTGTATGAATAAAATCCCCCCAGAAACCCCAATTACTAGTTTAATACCCGCCGAGAATCGGCCTAAGAGGTGTTAGATTTATATTTAAAATTGTGGATACTTAGTGGGTTAACACTCGCCGACACTCAGCCTTCTCTAAGTCAACTTCACGTTTTATGATTTTAAATTGCAATCCATTAATCCCAACGCGGGTGGTTAATCGCCTATTGCGGCCTAATATTCTATAAATTTACTAGTTTAATTTTGAGTTTGATGTAACTGCGTGGGCCACACATCCACGCTATGGGCAAGATAGCGCGAACGAAAAACCGGGCCGTTGCAGTCGAAATTCGCAGAGTGTTCGTGGAAATTCACTCGCAGACAGTGTCGGTATCGACCCAAATTGGTGCCAACGCACGGACCATGAAGCGCCCGGCCGTGGTCTCACTTACCGTACACAATAGTTGATAATATCCGGGGAAGGGGCGTGCCGTTTTTTTTCAAAGGAAGAGCCAAATGCCAAACAATAGATGCGGGAATTACCTCGCAACTGAAGAAAAGCCCGCTGATATGGAGAAACACACATATCGATTGCAAGTGATGTCCCGGTTTCGGAGCGGCTGACACCTGGTAATGGACCGGGACGAACCCGTAAAAAGTCGACATTACCAGAAAAATAATAGGCTTTTGCGGGTACCTAAAATTAGGTCCTAGCGGGACTAGTGGTGCCTGATCCACGCTCTAAGGGGATACCCGCCGTCTCGGAAGGAGACCATCACAGGGCTGTAGTATTTGCGTGCAGTGCTCCCTGTTTCTCACCAGCTTAGCTGCCTGGCAAATTGGTGCCAGACAGGCCAGGACCTGTGGAGCGACTGCCGTTAACGTCAGAGGACGGGCAAAAGGCATAATCCGGTGGGCCGCTGCTCACATCCCCATGCATCAGGAATATTCCACGAATAAACCGGGAAAGAAGGTCGTTTACCCAATTAATGTAGTTACTATTTTTATAATACGATCCGCTTTTGAACAAAATAGATTACAACCTCTCAAAATCGTGGCGAACTTTAAGTAACATGCTGGTGTGTTATACTACAAATATTAAAATCTCGTCGAACTATTGTCACTCGACAATACGGGGAACGACTATTGTATTACTCAGTTTATCATTGTTGTGTTTTCTTTCTACTGCGAATAGTATGACGCTGAACGCTGCGGTCGTAGCCGTTTGGTACGAACCTACCTATTGCCGTTTGCAATTCACAATGTATACTATTTAATTACATCTAAAATAGTTCACGGGTCATGGCCTTAGCCATCTCCAAATTGACCCTAAGTGGGAAACTTATGGCGGAACGCCTCGTGAAAGCAAGGTCCTATTGGGGTAAAGACCGCACACCTGCGGGCGGCTCCAGAACCGCGAGCTAGCGGGGAACCATGAGTTACCATTGTGTTATTAGGTGGACATGCCTAACTGAGGATCAAAATTTACTTGGAACCTGACATTGCTTCCACATGTGAGCAATAACCCATATCATGGACCTCTTTGCATGGTTTTAAACCATCCTCGTGTGTTAGCATCGACGAGGTGCGGGAAACCATTATCTTATATTAAAATTGGATATGTGAAAGATTTTTAATTAATATTATTAATTATTATTATTATTTTTAAAGACATCCTGCATAGTGGTATGGTTTTAAACCACCCTCGTATGTTAGCATAGATGAGGTGAGGAAAACCATGTTTTTATATGAAAATTGGATATATAAAGGATTTTTATTATTATTATTGTTATTATATATTTTTTTTAAAGACATCCTGTATAGTGGTATGGTTTTAAACCACCCTTGTATGCTAGCACAGACGAGGCGAGGAAAACCGTGATTTTATATGAAAATTGGATATATAAAGGATTTTTATTAATATTATTGTTATTATATATATATTTTTTTTAAAGACATCCTGTCTAGTGGTATGGTTTTAAACCACCCTCTTATGTTAGTATAGACGAGGCGAGGAAAACCGTGATTTTATATGAAAATTGGATATATAAAGGATTTTTATTATTATTATTGTTATTATATTTTTTTTTTTAGAAGACATCCTGTATAGTGGTATGGTTTTAAACCACCCTCATATGTTAGTATAGACGAGGCGAGGAAAACCGTGATTTTATATGAAAATTGGATATATTAAGGATTTTTATTATTATTATTGTTATTATATATTTTTTTTTTTTAAAGACATCCTGTATAGTGGTATGGTTTTAAACCACCCTCGTATGTTAGTATAGACGAGGAGAGGAAAACTGTGATTTTATATGAAAATTGGATATATAAAGGATTTTTATTATTATTATTGTTATTATATATTTTTTTTTTAAAGACATCCTGCATAGTGGTATGGTTTTACACCACCCTCGTATGTTAGTATAGACGAGGCGAGGAAAACCGTGATTTTATATGAAAATTGGATATATAAGGGATTTTTATTATTATTATTGTTATTATATATATTTTTTTAAAGACATCCTGTATAGTGGTATGCTTTTACACCGCCCTCATATGTTAGTATAGATGAGGCGAGGAAAACCGTGATTTTATATGAAAATTGGATATATAAAGGATTTTTATTATTATTATTGTTATTATATTTTTTTTTTTAAAGACATCCTGTATAGTGGTATGGTTTTAAACCACCCTCATATGTTAGCATAGACGAGGCGAGGAAAACCGTGATTTTATATGAAAATTGGATATATAAAGGATTTTTATTATTATTATTGTTATTATTTTTTTAATTTTTTTAAAGAGACATCTATTTTTTTTTCCCCCCAGCAACATACCTGGGACGATGACGGTTCAGCTGTATGACACTGCAGCAGCCGAGAATGTGTCACTCATTGACAAGCTGGTGACACTGGGCCAGTTGGTTTTTTTTTTCTTTTTTTTTTTAACTGTATGGGTATGCCAGGTGTCAGTCACCTGCCTACAGCATGGATCGGATGCAACACACAATTGCGAAGCCGGCCGAAGTATGCCACGCAAAAGACCTGAGGCAGGCTGGGGTTGTTCTACCAGTCGCAAGCTGGAGTACACACCCCGATGCACCAAGCCATTGAAGAGCGGTACATGTGGTGTACAAACTAGCACCTCCCGAAGTTTTAACAACACTCTGAGTACATCCCCCTATGCACAAAGCCATTGAAGAGCTTTACCCGGAACTCTGTGCACACAAACCCATGCACCGCGAACTAGCGGGGACCCGTACCTTGATGTTGGCGACTTTCATGGGGAACCGTAGTTACACGTTTGTACTATTAGGTGGACACGCCGAACTGACAACCGAAAGTACTGTTTAACCTGATATTGTTTCCATATGGAATTAATATTCTACTCAATGGAACACTCATTTTTCAACTTTGATGACACGCACCTATTAAGTTCGAAAAGGTTTGTGTGGGATTTAATTTGTTCAGTTCAATGAAGTTTTTGTACTGCATGCAAGACCGCATAAAGCGGGCTGGCCCATGGCCATTTACCAGTTCTAAAGCTAGTTTACACAAGGGTGTTTTTGGTGCCATTACCACCAGTGTTAACCGTTACCGGGCTAGTTTAACCGCCGTTTGTTTCGACAACTATTAAGCTACTCTTATTTTTTATGTTTTAAGTGGACCAACGTGCCCAACCATTTTCTAGGATAATATGTGATATCTACATGGTATATGTACATTAGTGGACCAACGTGTGCCAAAGTTTTCTAGGATAATGGGTGATATTTACATGGTATATGTACATTACTCAACGGGTTAGTTATTTTTGCCAGAAACCTAACCGTGTAACGCTAATCAATTTTAATTTACTTTTACTTTCCCCGGAATTGGTTTGCCATTTTCACGGGTCTTCGCAATACATTAATTTTCACGGGTCTTCGCAATACTTTCATCTCCGATATGTTTGCGGTCCTACTATTTAAATTTGTTGGTCTGGTGGTTGTGCGTGAGGGTTTACTTATGACATATTACTTTGACCTTTTAAATAATTTTGATATGATGATGTTGACTCCGTTAGGATGAAATTTGGAATACTTATTAATTAAAGAAGTATTTTGACTTTTGGAATAAAATTTGGAATACTTTTATTATTTTAATGTGTTTTCGAAATACCCTCACTTCTTCCACATGACCAATTTTTGTATTATAATGTAATCCCCTGGCCGCCTAAATAATTGCCATGTGGATGGGGATTACAAATTTTAATTTGCTTAAACTAGTTTAAGGCTTAGTTTGTATTTAATGTAGTTTACGGATCCCAATTTTATTTATTTATAAAAGGTTAATTTAATTGAAATTTTCTACAACCAAGCTGATACCCTCAGAGAGAATTTAATACTAGAATTTTATAGCCCCTTATAATCTTGCAACCCCGAAATGAATAAATAATAAAAATATTATATTATAAAAGTGTCGAAGTAAACGCTTGCCCTAACTGGTCTTCTGCTCTCACATTATTTGGGGAAACAAGGGAAATAAATATGCAACAAGATATGTACAAAATTAATATACAATCAAATGTGTTATAATTGCAGAAGTGTGTGAAAAGAAGTATTTGGGTAGTTTAATTATGGAATAGAGACCTCCCTCCCCGTAAACAGTTACCCGTAAATAATTATGTACCCCGAAACAATACCCGGTGTGGTGCCCTGGAGCGAAGATGGTGGTGGCCGGTTCCACGGGGGTACGTCTCCAGTCCCGCGTCTGGCTCTGCCTTGGTCTTGCTCGGGTAGTTGGACGCGGTCCTGGGCTGACGGTTTCGGCTCCCCGCGAAACCGGTGACGCCCCGGAGAGGAGACGTCGCTGTGGCTCCTGGACACAGTGTAGTGTTGTGTGGTGATGTAGGCGAAAACAATATTAAACGATTAACAAATGCGGATATGGAATATTGTGTGGTATAAAACCTTATACAAATATTATTGTGATGGAACCTTCCTTTCTATGTGTCTGGCGGGGGGGGGATTCGAACCTCCTACCCCCACGCTCACGGGGAGGCCGGTGGCAAGTCTAGCCTCCCCCATCAGCGTTCCGTCCCTCAGCTCAGCTCCTGCTGGGCCGGGGGGCACAAGTCTACTCACTAAGGAGGCAGGCGCATGCACGGCCGCCCTCCCCCAACGGCAAGTCCTGTGTTCTGCCCATTTGAATCCGATTTCTAGCTTGTGGTTGACGTACCTGCATGTTTCCGACAAAATGCCGGTAGACATATGTGCAACGTGCGGGGAGGAACACGAGCCTCCCCGGGGCGGTAAATGCAAGCGGACGAGGCTCAGCAAGCGATCGATAAAGGCGGAGGCCAGCTCGTCGGGCGAGGAGAATACCGGGGATGCGGCCGAGAAATTGTCGGCCCAGGGTGTTTCGTCACGGCGCTCCGGCGAGGGGCCGCGACTCGTGGTAGAAGATTACGAGGAGGATGACGAGGAGAGGGAGCTGCGACGGTTGGTGGCGGCAATGGCGCGCGAACGTCGCAAGAAGGAGCTACGGGCAGTCCTGGATGCAGGTTCTCCGGAGGAGGAGACGGTGACTCTGATTCGTGCAACGAAAAATAAATCATCCGGAAGGAAAAAGCCGGGTGCGACGAATGACCCGGACGACTCACCTACAGACAGTAGCTCGGATGAGGGCTCGGCATCTGACAGTGATTCCGGACGGAGGAGAAGGAGAAGGCGCAAGCGCAGTAAGTTTGCGTTGAACAAATACACAATGAATGAGAAGCGATTAAAAAAACTTAGTGTAATGGAGCTGGTATACACTGCCCTAATATGGGGCATGAAGCGCGGGAAACGGGTCGGTTTTGAATACGACGATCTCGTACGCTAAATCGGCCATGTTGCTTACATGTGTATGCATGCCTCTACGTCGACTTATACTGATCCGGCGTATCGGGGATATGACAAAGCTATCAGAGACAAGGTGAAAGAGAATGGGCTGAAGGCCTTCACGATGGGAGATCATGAATTGTCATTGCTATATTTTAATTTAGAAAACACTCGTAGCAGCAAGGACGCACGTAGGCTGGCGCGATCGGGCTACACTGCTAAGAGCTATGACAACTCCCGAAAACTTTGCTATGCTTACAACTACAACAAAGATGGTTGTGGTGTACGCCGATGTGAATATGAACACAAGTGCCTCAGCTGTAAATCTGGTTCGCACCCGATTAATGAGTGCAAAAACAAGAAAAATTTACTTGGTTGTGGTCTTGGACAGGTGGTCTCGGCAGAGACCGTTGACCTAGTTGTATTTGAATGTCGCGCCAAAAATGTGGGCTTTCAAAATGGCGCCCATAGTGTGCCGCGCCTGGCCCCTGGTACCGTAGATGTTACGGTGTCTGGTAACACCGACTGTGTATTACAAGTTTGTCCACCTTTCCTTGATGAATTGTCAAATATGTGTGTTGCAGATATTACAAATTGTTGTGGGTCACATATCATTGATGTTGCTCGTGGCGCTGACGATGACTTTTGTGCTGATGCTGTACTGAAAACTGACCCAATGCCTTCCGCCTTAGATGCGGTGGAAGTGGTGAACACAAGCAGTATTGATATAGATGTACTCAGTGCGGACAATGCCGCTGCTCTAGGTGGGCGGGGCAAACCGCAGGGCGAGGTAGAGGTGGGCTCTGCCGGGCCTCCATCATCAAACATTGATGACGCAACGGTCAACCTGGCGGGTCCAGCTTCGCCGGGCATGAACAATGGTAGTGCCAACTGGTGGAGGGTGATCGGGCCAGATAAGGCAAACCCGCTGGAAGATGACCGGCACTGTACCTTGTGGGTTTGGGACGAGTATGGTGATAACTGTTCAAAGAAATGTATTGACGTTTTCGCTAGTTGTTTGCAAGGTACCTGTGAATGTAAGCATGAAATTGGTGGTGCCTGCGCACAGTTAAAGCCGTGTCGAATCTATGCTGAGGCGATGTGCCGAGGCGACACGGATCCCGACTGGGAGTACATCCTCAGGGGTTCATGTTTTGGTTACCGGGTAATCGACCCGGATTGTGTTAGTTCCTACTTTCAAGGTAACTACTCATCTATAACAAATAATACTACTGGTGAGTTGATGAGCGATAGGCTCCAGCTCGAGATATCTGCAGGACTGGTGTCCAGAGTAGATGAGCCATGTTTGTGTGTTCACCCGATGGGGGCCGTGCCAAAGGGGCACGATGATTTTCGGGCGATCGTGGATTGCTCTAGCCCAACTGGTTTCTGTGTAAACGACCACACCAGGGCCTGCAGAGCGAATTTCAGCTATAATTCTGTCGAGAATGTCACACAGTTGCTGCAGCGGGGGGACTATATGTCAACGATAGATATATCCAATGCCTATAGGGCAGTCAATATTCACCCACTCAGCAGGGAACGCCAGGGCTTGAGCTGGGACTTTGGTGAGGGTCTGGTAAACCTCCGAGACAATCGCTTATGCATGGGGCTCAGCAGTAGCCCTTTCGTATTCTCAAAGATCAGTGACTTCATTGTCCGCTGCATGGTCCGGGAGGGTTTTGAAGAATGTGTAAATTACCTAGACGACTTTTGTGTCGTCAGTCGTACTATACAAGGCTGTATTGAGGCGCAGCGGGCCCTGGTAGCTATCCTGAGACGGATGGGGTTTTATGTAAGTTTCCGGAAACTAACACCCCCTGCTCAAATAACCAGGTTCCTGGGGATAGATATAGACTCTTTAGCTATGGAGTTGCGTCTCCCAGAGGACAAGTTGGCTAAGTTAGTATCGCAACTAAACTGGTTCTTGCAGAAAAGGAAGGCGACGAGGCTGGAGTTGGAAGGCCTCGGGGGGGTTCTAGCACACTGCTGTAAAGTGGTGCATGGTGGTAGGACCTTTTCGAGGAGAGTCTACGACTTGATAGCCTCTGCTAAGAAAGCCACCCATAAGGTCAGACTAAATGAGGACTTCAGGTTGGACCTGAAATGATGGCTAGAATTTGCATCCACTTTCAACGGAAAAGCGAGTATCATCCCCTCGGCAGACCCGGTAATCTCGGTGTACAGCGATTCCTCCAAATTCGGCTTTGGAGCGCTGCATGGCGAGGACTGGGTGGCTGGCGCCTTTGATTTAGAGGCGGCAAATGAGCTAAGAGAATGGTTGGGCCATCATTTTGTCTCCACGGATGATGTGGGGTGTAGGTCAGACAACATAAATGTGTTGGAAATGTGGCCCGTGTTGGTGGGCGTGAGGCGCTGGAGGGAGACATGGAGGAATCGGACTGTGGTTTTTGTCACCGACAATACGCAGGTGATGGCCGCCTTAAACTCAGGCCGGAGTAAAAACAAAATTACGATGACCTGGTTGCGCCTGATATTTTGGGCCTCTATTACTTTTAATTTTGATGTACAATCGGTATATGTGAACACCAAGTATAATGTGATATGTGACAGCCTAAGTCATCTGGATAAGTTTCAGAGTATCGCACACATCAGAGATGCCGATCAAGTTGATGCAATGTGTTGTCACAAATTATTCAGTTGTTAAAAATCTTGCTTCAGATTGGAAAAAACTCCTGGAGGAGCGTCGTAACTACGACAGAAATCACTACGCCAGTTCGACTCTTGCGGTTCGGTCTGTGCAGGTGAATTCCTATATCGCCTTCTGCGAAGTGTTCACAGGCCAATTAGCCCCTTACCCCTGTGATTCCGACCAGGTATGTCTATATATGTCATATCTAGCGCGTAGGCTATGCTATTCGTCCATTAGGAATTACCTCAGCGGCCTGAACAATCATCTGAAAGATTTAGGTTGTCCACCGATAAACTATTCTGATCACTATATAAAGAAATGTTTGGCGGGCATCCGCAGGTTAAAAGGTGATGAGGTGAAGCAAGCAGCACCAATCTTGCCATATGACTTACTAAAATTGTTTGCGGTTTTGTTCCCTACCAGGGGCCATACAGCGGTTAGGGCAGCCATGTTGCTCTCTTTCAGAGCTCTACTACGCAAAGCACATGTCACTAATTCAGATGCTGCCCTTCTCCGTCAAGATCTGGAGTTCTACCCATGGGGGATGCTTGTGTCTGTGCGGAAATCTAAGACGAATTAGTTCAGAGAACGGGTCCATAAAATCCCGGTTGCTAGAGTTGCGAACAGAGAATTGTGCGCGTTTTTTTGGGTTAAGAGACATTTGCAACAGTGCCCAGCCCCGCGGGATGCGCAGGTATTTAGGATACCTAGAGCAGGACACTCCGTCCCACTGACATATGCTTACTATACCGCAGTATTGAAGGCGGCATGTTCCGCGGCTGGTCTACCTCCGTCTGAATTCTCGTCTCATAGTCTCAGGCGGGCTGGGGCGACCTTCCTCCGCCTATCAGGGGCTTCGGAGGAGGAGATCAAGGAGAGAGGCGATTGGCGATCGGATTGTGTCCGTCAATACCTAAAGGCGTCGCTGGTGGAGCGCCTGACTCTCGACATGCGAGTGGCCGTGATCCTGGGTATGCGAAACTGACTTCCCCAGCCTCCCGCTTAGCTCCTCTGGTTGGGGCTGATTTGGGTCTTTTGTGGCCAGCCAGAGTACCTACTCAATCCATTCATGTATCCTGTTATGTGTAATGAATAATAATGTGTGGTATAAAACCTTATACAAATATTATTGTGATGGAACCTTCCTTTCTATGTGTCTGGCGGGGGGGGGGGATTCGAACCTCCTACCCCCACGCTCACGGGGAGGCCGGTGGCAAGTCTAGCCTCCCCCATCAGGCGTTCCGTTCCTCCAGCTCCTGCGGGGGGCCGGGGGGGCAAGTCTACTCACTAAGGAGGCAGGCGCATGCGCGGCCGCCCTCCCCCAACGGCAAGTCCTGTGTTCTGCCCATTTGAATCCGATTTCTAGCTTTAGGCTTAGTTTTAGGTTTCTTTTTTATTACAAGTGTCTTATGTTCTATTCTTGCTATGCTGTTATGTTCTTTATGTAATGATGTTTAATAAACGGTAGGTCTTTTGTGGCCAGCCAGAGTACCTACTCAATCCATTCATGTATCCTGTTATGTGTAATGAATAATAATACATATACGTATTAAGTGAAAATGTATCAAATATGAGCAGAGAACCAAGTTATTTTGAGTTATTAAAACGAACACCTAATAAATTGTCTACTATCTAATAGGAATAGTTATATAAAATGTAATATGACTGCCCTCCCAACAAAATAGAATAGTATTTATAATTACTAATTAAATTTTCTTTTTTTTATACGTGCCTTTAGTTGCATTAGCACCTTAGGTTGTCACCTTAAATTAATTTATAGCACTATAGAAGGAGTGCCGTTAGTTTATTAATAAATTAATAAGTTGATCAATTATAGCACTATGGTAGTAGTGCCGGAGATAATTTAAATGAGTGGAAACTCGTTATCTAATAAGCAATTTATCAGGGATTTAGTCCCCGGACTCAGGACGAGGAGTGGTGTCCTCAGCAGGGGGGCTGGGGTCGACCTCCCGCGGAGTACCCTCCTCATCAGGGCGGCTGTAGTCGTCCTCCGGGGACGATATGGGGTAGGAGGCAGCAATGTCCACCAAAACCCCTAAATTCCCCCCCACCTCATCCTGTAGGGAAGTTGGCGCACTTATCTCGGAGTAATGAGAGGGGACCTCTTCCCAATCCCCATCCTCCGAAGAGGGGTCATCCCCCTTAGGGGACCTCCTAGTATATGGGAGGGTGTCATCGAGGCACACCTCCACAGCGGCGGCACCCACCGGAGGTGGGATGTCGTCATATGATTCATGATCTACTGACCTGGGTTCCGGCTGCGGTGGCGGCGCCACGGCAGTAACCGGCTCTCGGGGACGGCGGATCTCGGGCGACTCGTCCATCACGGGTGTGAACGGCGACGGGGCCCGCGTAATCATGGGCACCGATGGTAGCGGCGCCCCGGAGACGTCCATCTCCTCTTCGAGGTTGATGGCCATGGTAAAGGATACCAGGGATTCTTCCACTGGCGTAGTAGGAGGTGGTATGGCGGCCGCAGACACCACCGAACGTCCCTTGGGAGCCGTCATCTTGCCCTTGTGAGAGCCCGACGGCGCAATGTAAGGTCCGAGAGGAGCGGTAGTCCTGCTCCCCGGAACCCACTTGGGTATTGTTGGCGGGGCCGGTAGGGCGGCCGCGTCTCCTGAAGGATCAGGAACATGAATAGACGTGGATGCCCGCGGGCACACAAAGTCCTCCGATATGCTCGCGTGCAGCTGAGCATCAGGGAAACGGGAGAGATTCAGCTCCCCCAATTGTCCTTTCCAATCAAGCGCCCGTGAACCGAACGCGAATTTGAAATGCATGGCTAGCTCTTCATATTTTTGGATCTCATCCTGGTGTGCAGTCTGCATATAACGGTATTCCTGGACGGCCGTTGCTGTTTTTGCCTGGGCAATGTCCAATTTCGCCTCGTACTCCTTTTTCAGGCGGGAATGAAGAATGCAAGCCAAGTTCACCTTGGCGGAGTCTAGGCGGTTTAGCCAAAAGGTAGCCATGTCGCCGACTATGGCTCTAAGCAAGTCCATGGCATCGGTAGACTCTTCGCTAGAGTCTATCTGTAAGGCTGCTTGGACCGCGGGAGGCAGTCCTTCATACCTTTCAATCAGCCGCCTCTTAGCAGAGTCGGTCAACTCCGGGGGGAAGGGACTCCCCACGGCGTCAGCGGGTACTTGCTCCTGAGAGGCAGTACTAATTTCCGTAGCCCGTCTCTTTAAGTCGCGACGGGCCGCATGGTTGAGGGTTCCCACTGTAGATAACGTGGGATCGACGGGGCGCGCGGGTGCGCGCCTCGGCTGAACCGGTCGGCTCACTGTAGATTCAGCTGCTGCTGCAGCTGGCGGTGCGGGCGCGGCCTTAGCGATGCGCGCACGTACACGATCGCCCTCCTGTTGGTAGCGGGCGGCCTCAGCGATTTGCTCAGCCGTTTTCATCAACGGTGGGTCGTCGTAGTCCGTCAATGCTGCGGCATACGACACACCCTCCTCGACCCTCTCTGCCACGAAATGGCGGGGCACATGTACCTCCGGGCGTCCTCGGCGAGGACGCGAGCGCCCGGAAGGATACGGGCGAGAAGTTGACGGGGCCACGGGAATTCCAGCCTCCCCGTCCATTGATTGCTGCAATCGGCGGCGCATCCTAGAGAAGTAAGCCTTCTCCTTGAGAGATTCCCCACCGTAGATACACACCGCAAGAGTGTGCTCGTGATGGGGTAGACGTAAGGTCTCCTCGGGACCCTGACGTCCTCGCATGCGTAAAAGTTCCGGCTGGTACGTAAAACGACACCGGTCTCCAGCTGATGGGTCCTTCGCCACCCTAGCCAGCAACGCAATCACAGATTGGTCGCGTCGATGGCCGGTTCGTCCAAAGGTCCCGAACGACATTAAGTGTCGCAACATGATGCCCCTCCTTGGTGTTTCAAAGGGCTGCCCATTCGCCTTAGCATAGGGACATTGAGTAGCTTTGTGATCGTCGCACGACCACAGAGGTACAGTATAAAGATGATCCTCACAAATGTGACGAGCCAAGGTATCCCACCGTTTATATTGACGCTTGGGAGTAGTCAGGTTTGTGGGCATAGCGCAACCTCTTTGGAGAAAGTATCCACAAAATGGACACCGATCCGTAGGCCTGAAGGTATGCCTAACAAACTTCAGGTGGGCGATGTCGTCCATTTGATATTCGGACCGTCTTACACTGCGTTTGGCAGTGACTAGGTCCGAGAGCTGCTTCACGTATGGGGCGAGGCCGGTCTGGTCATCGTCCACCCAGTCCTCCTCGTCCGATTCACCGCCTGGATCACGGTTAAGCGGTGGGAGACGCAACTTGTTACCCCTTTTAGGCGTATCCGGTAGCATGTACATCATTAATGTGTGGGCCGGTCGCGGGGGATCGAAATATCTCTCACCCATAACCGACTCCTGCACCAAACCTAACTCGGCGGCCTTCCTAATAGGCTGGGCACCGATCGACTTCTGATTGAAGACACAATTAACTTCACTGGGATATCTAGGAGGGATCACAGCATCTGGGATATCGCTATCCCACTTGAGCTCACCTTTGTCAAGACGAACCAGACGTAAGGCCATCGTGCCGAAATCGGGATGATGGACGTCCACAGGAGGGGGACCTTCTCGGGAGTCGCTGCCTTTTTGGCAGCTGACGGCTCCTTGAAGAATCTCTCGATGACCGGCGATTTACGCGGTGATCGTCTAATTTGCGGCCCAGCCGGTGACCGGGAACCACTCGCTGCGGCCACCCGTAAATCCTGCAGGGCAGGATATGACGGCACCGCGGCCGGTTTGCTGCAAAGTCGATCAGAACAAAGTGAAGCCGACTTACCCGGAGATGAGGTGGTAGCCTCATCATCCTCATATATGTCCTCAGGACGGCATCTGGAGACGACAGTAAAGCCATCATCTGTCTCCATGGGGACGACGTGTGAGGCGGTAGCATTACTGACTGGAGAGTCAGAACGTAGTAAGTTAGTGACATCAGCTGTGTGCTGAGACACGTTACCCTCAACGAGGGATAATTGAAGTTGAGCACGGCGCTCCGATCGGCATAGGATCCAATCGGAACGCAGTACATTGCATACCTCCCCGGTTGTGCCATCAAGGACGGGGACGTATTCACTGTTGTCCGGCTCTGAGCCCGGACTGCTCTCTCTGGAGGAGGCCATCCCAAGACCCAGTCACGTAAACGCGACCAGGCCCGCGACAACCTTCTCTCGTAACTTTTTAAACAGAGAACAACTAACCACTATACGCCTAAAACCACCGAGGATGTTGGAACCCTTTTCACAAGCAGTCCTTAACCCGCCAAAAGCGTGTACCCGCTTGCCAGTGGCAAGGGGCTCGAACCAACAGTCTCGGCTAAATTTTGAGAGCTAGGGTGGGTCGACGTCCGGCGAGAACCAGATGACGACTGATTGAAAATTGCGCCCTGTGCCCACGATGTGGAGCAGCAGCGCGTTGGAGCAAGCTGTCAGCCAATGGCAACGCCGCGTTTTGGCGGGAAAACGCTCGCGGCCCGTGCGACTGCGGTGAAGTAGGTCACTGGGAGCATGGTCTCCAAGGCGACTAATGTCGTAAACCCCCCAATCGTCTGAAGCGGGTCACTAAATTACAAAGGCATGCGTTTGCCTTTTCCAATTTAAAATCTATAAATGGGGTCCCGTTTTTATTTCTTTTTGCATCGCCTTGGCTAGTACAGGGAGTGAATAGGGGCATTATTCACTTTACGGGGTGTTATTAAATTTCTTAGAAGGATATAGTTCCAAATGGTGTGTCCAACTCGACCCGTTCGTGTTTTCAGCAAAGCGTGTCGCTGTTTCATGGACTTCTTAATAATGTTTGATGAAACCACGAATAAGGGTATCGGTAAGCTGGGACCCGTAAATTTATTCCAAATAAGACGTTAACTCTATGTTTGACGCGTAACCATGGCCGATGGTTCATTTATTTTAAGGCCTATGGCCTTCGTCAAATGTCGTCGAGAAAAGATTCGATCGGTCAATCGTTAAAAATAAGTGGCGGAAGCTCTACGACAAACAATAACAAACCGGTACCCAGCGGGGTGAGGCGAGCATCCGGGAACCAGCGAGCTCGCTGGCTTGTTACGGGTACGCGCTGTGCGGATAGCCACTGAAACCCGCAGGCTACCATCATCGCCGATTCGAGGGGCCGTGGCCTGGAGCCTCTCCTCAACCGACTGGCCCCGGAACACCAATTTTGCGTGTACTTCAGCCCCTCGAAGGGATACGTGGAGGCAATGCGCCTGGCCTTGCCTCAAATCCAGTAAGTAAAAATGACGTACAAGCCATTCTTGCCCGTGAACCCAGCGTGTGCCCGTGAATATTTCCCTACTGGCCCGCGGGGTTAGACCATATCATTTGGCTTAACTGGCATTCACCCCGTAAACCCAGCGTGTGCCCGTAGATATTTTACTACTGGCCCGCAGACCGTATAATTTTACTTTAACTGGCATTCACCCCGTAAACCCGGCGTGTGCCCGTAGATATTTTACATATACCTTTGGTGACTTACAGGCAGTTCCAGCCCGAGTATTGTGTCTTAATTGCGGGCATCTGCGACGTGACGGTGCGGCGCCGCGGGAGAGTGGAGCTACGCAGCACCGGCTCGCTGCGGGTATATGCCAACCTCTGCGATGCACGGGCGGCATCCATCGCCCTCCTACGGACCGTGTACCAGGGGCCATACGCGTTCGCCACCGTCGCGGGGGTCAACCTCCGGGACTGTAACGACCCGCGGCGGCGACGGATGAACCTCGCCCAGTACTGGGCTATGCAAGAAGAGGGGGTTACCCAACCACCCCGATCAGGTAAATACTGTGCATTTTCGAGGGTGGTAGATACGGGCCCCCGTCACCATTTACCCGAGTTTATAACGGTGCCTACGTTTTTCTGTTTTGCAGGCGTTCGTAGACACAATAATGGCGATGTATAACGAGACCATCGGGGGTCGGAACCGGATGAGTGGCGAGCCGACGGCCTGGCTGGGGGAAGTCGTCCACACCGGGGACCCCAGTCACCCGGAGACCCGGTATGGTCGACTGCACGACGGGTGCCACGCCAATAACGTAACCCGTAAATTGTGGGCCCAACGCCTGATCGCTTGTATCAGGGAGGTGACCCTCTGAGCATTGTGCCCCACGGACATTTGTATATACCCCTGTTAAAGTTTGTTATAGATCTTTCCCCTTGAACCCGGTGTTTCGTGTTCTTGGATGCTCTGGCTTGCTTACTGTGTTGTATTTTTATTACGGGCGCCCGTTATAATGCGGGTGCCCATTGTGGCATGGAAAAACAGTATTTGTAATTGGACATGTAGTTACACTACGTAGGTTTTGCCGTCATTCAACCGAGTATGGTTGTACTAGGCCATCGGTAGGGATGTAGGTGTAGTGGGTTTGTTCACCCCTATCTGCATTTATAGCTTGTGTTTCCATCCCACGCAGTGAAGACCTTGATTTATTATGCCCATATCTGAATGGGTTCTACATGTGCTCGTATTATTTTAACCCCTTTTTAAGGATCTTTGAATTAACGTATGGTCTAGTATGCATTGTTAGTTACCCGATAATTTCTTACGTTCATCCGGTGATTTGTTTTATACGGATTGTAATATTTATTAACAATATCGGCCCTTGGCCGCTATATGGTTACCCTTGCAGCAAACCCATAGTGGAGCTGCGGGTCCTCGTATGATCAATTGAGTTTGTAGTGGGGACAATATTTATTATTATATTCTGGGGTTTTCACACCAACTCACCCTAAAATTACCACGTGTGAAACGCATAGCGTGGGATACCAGCGACCCCTTTTTTTTCTTTTCCCTTTTCAAATTTAACCGTCACTCGGCCCGGCTATCGGCTCCTCCAGGGTGGCAGGGGTCGACAGCTGGGGCGCCTCAGAAGTTTGAGCCTTATCAGCGGCGGTACTTAATCCCCCATTTCCGCCCCCCGCCGGCGTGCGGGCGGTGTAAGGTTTCAAGCGACCCGTGTTGGATTTACGAGCCCGTAATTGGGCGGTTCGGATTACAACCGTCGTATCTGATATGACTTCGCAGATTTCCCACGGTCCATCCCAGTTTGGCGCCAATTTAATGTTCGCCGTTGGCTCATGATATCGTAATACCAGGTCGCCTAATTTAAATCTCGGAAAGTCGGCATTACCATATGAATTTTTATTTCTTCGAATGCTCTTTCCCGTGTTATTATGTACCCTTCCATATGCATTGTGGAAACAACACTCTAGCCATCGGATGAAAGCGGCCGTACAAGGGTCAGCGGAGGGTTGTTGTAACACTCCGAATTGTAAGTCACAAGGCAGGCGTAACTCCTCTCCAAACACCAAGGTATTAGGAGTAACCCCGGTGGCCGCGTGGACGGTACAATTGTACGCGTGTGCTACATATTTGGCTTGCAAATCCCAATCACTTTGATCTTCATCGACCATATAAGCCAAAGCCGAAATTAAGGTTCTATTAAATCGTTCAACTAACCCATTTGATCTCGGACAGTAGGGGTTGGTGCGGGTCTTATGGCAGCCTATGAGTAACATCATAGACTGGAATAACTCCGCCTCAAACTCTCTACCTTGGTCCGAGTGTAAGGAAAGTGGCGCCCCGAAAATGAGTACCCAATTGTCAACCAGGGCTTGTGCCGCCACAGCTGCAGTTTTATTGCCTAACGGGTAAACTTGTACATATTTTGTAAAATGGTCTTGTACAACCATCATTACCAAATTGCCCCTACTGGTAAGTTTGAAACCAGAGACAAAGTCACACGATAACCGACCCCAGCTTTGGCCAGTCATTTGTTGTTGCAAAGGCATCTTGGGTAATCCCAGCCCGGGCTTAACGGTTACACATTTCGGGCAGGAACGAACCCAATCCCCCACTCTCGCATTCATGCCAAGCCAATAATACCTCGCACGCAATTTGTCCAGAGTTCTTTCTCGACCAAAGTGCGCCGACGTCTTATGGCCATGGCAGAACGTCAATACATCCTCCCTAAGAAGAAAAGGAATAATAATCTGTTGGTGCGTCGTCAGTGTAGCACTATCAAGCGCGTTTCTACACAACAACCCATCCACCATTACCAATTGATCCCATTGATTTAATAATTTAATAGTTTCGGTATTTTCTGCCCTGGTGAGATCTCTAGGGGGTCTCACCTTTTTTTTTTCTTTTTTTGTTGGTAAATATGTTTATTCTGCTGAATAAGTCTTTTGTCAGTGCCGAAGCACTGGTCTTCCAGCCATTTTTCAATTCAGGGTTATTTACACAAAAGGTATATAGAATAAGGTGTACAATACCTGTTGAATAGACAATTTGCACAATGTAACACAATGAAATTCTGAAACCCAAAAGTTCCATAACAATATGGTATAGTAGTGTCATATAACCAGATCAATATTAGTCAGATCAATGTGAGTATTTACATAGTATTTAGAATGTAAGCAGAAGTTATCTTCTGTATTCAGTTGGTAAATTTGTAATAAGTTTGAATGTTCAGTTGCAGTTAGGCAAGCGGTATATAAATGTTGGTTTGTTAGGAAAATTCTAGTGTAACTCTAATGTAGCTAATTATGTGAGTTTATGAATTATGTTGTTGGGGTGGGGTTGTTAATAATACACTGGACCATCTGTGACCAGTGAAGCAGTGAGACCAATCCCAGTGCATTTAGGTCTTAAATTATACATTTTTACCTGGGCTGTCTCTGTCATCGTGTATGGTTGACTGGAGATAACAGAGGAACAGCAACAAATTAAAAAAGTGGGGGCTGGGGGGGGGGGGGGGGGGGGGGGGGGGGGGGGGGGAGGGGGGGGGGGGGGGGGGGGGGGGGGGGGGGGGGGGGGGGGGGGGGGGTGGGGGGGGGGGGGGGTGGGGGGGGGGGGGAGGGGGGGGGGAGAACCGAGGCTGAGGGTTTGGTGGTCTGCCACTTACGGTAGGGTGACGCCATGGAACATACTTTACTGCAACTGCATAAGGGCCTGCCCAATCCGATGTACTCTTAGTGAGTTTTTAAATTCTAGGTAAGAGGACGCTGCCCTGGTTCTGGTTAGTAGGTTGTTCCACATCATGCTGCCTTTGTAAATTGGTGCTTTAATTAGTTTGTTTGTGGAAGGCTTGGGGACTTTGAGTAGAGTTGAATCAGCCCGTCTAGTATTCCTTTTTGTGTTTTCTATATATTGGGTATCTCTGGCTCTTCTGTACATAAGTGCTAGGAGATGTGAATCTCTTCTAACCATTAGGTAATCTAGGTTTGCTTTGTCATGCATTTCCTGTACACTTAGTGTTTTGCCCCAATAAATTGTTCTTAACGCCCGGTTTTGGATCTTTTGTAGCTTAGTCAGTTGCTGCTTTGTGAGCAATCCATAAATTATATCATTATAGTCTATTATTGGTAGAACTGTTGATTTATACAGCAGTAGGGCAGTGTTTTCGCTTATGAAGCTCCGCATCTTCCTGATTGTAGTCATTTTTAGTGCCAGTGATTGAGTTAGTCTAGCCAACTGTTGATTTCCATTTAAGGTAGAATCAATCACTGTTCCTAAGTACCTGTATGCACTTGCCTCCTTAATTTGATTTCCGCCAATTTGCAGTGTTATGGGTTGTGCCCTTGCCTTCCTTGCTTTGGTGCCATAAATGACAAACTCGGTTTTATTGGTGTTAAGGGATAGTTTGTTTTCACTACACCACAGGTTAACCCTGGTCAGCACTGTCCGAACCTGATCGGTTGCTATTTGGAAATCTTTATTGTGTACTGTGAGTGCTGCATCGTCTGCAAATAATGTGAATGTTGCATCGTCTGATACTTGGGGTAAATCATTTATAAAGATTAAAAACAGAAGGGGGGCCCAGGGTTGAACCCTGCGGAACTCCAGTTTTAATAGTCCTGATGGTTGACTCAGTGTCATTAAGTTTTGTGTATTGTTTCCTATTAGTTAAGTAGTTGGCCATCAATGTACAGGTTTTCTTCCCCAATCCTGCTTTCTGGATTTTCTGCAATAGTATTCTATGTTCAATTGTCTCGAAAGCTTTTTTGAAGTCGAGGTATACTGCAATTGTAAGTTCACCTTTGTCCATGTTGGTCAATAACTCATCCATAAGAGAGGCCAATGCCCTAGTTGTTGATCTGTCTTTTCTAAATCCATTTTGTTGGGTGGTTAGGTATTTTGAAGACTCTAAAAATGTTTTTATCTCATCATGTATTATTTGTTCTATGATTTTGCCTGGAAGAGGGAGAATAGATATTGGGTGCAGCTCACTACAGTATCTTGGGTTATTGGTCTTTGGGATGGGTGAAACTGTAGCTAGTTTCCAGCTTTCCGGAAAAATACCAGTGTTGACCACTAGGTTATACAGGTAAGTGAATTCATTTATAAGTGCAGTAATTGAAACCTTCATTAGGGCTGAGCTGATGTCTTTAATGCCAGATGACTTATATGCTGATGCAGCATTGACCTTTCTGAGGATTTGCTCCTGTGTTATCTCAGTCAAATCATATGTCTGATCATTGGTGGTGACCGTGTAGGTGTCCTGACTATCTCAGCCGGGTCAAACTTTCTGGCAAGATTCTCACCTACATCAATAAAGTAGTTGTTAATCTCTTCTGCCAGGAGGCTATCTAGTATTCTCTCCCCGTTGTCCTCATTACAAAGATTGCTGATAATGGATTTTGCTTCCGGGTTAATTTGTTGCAGTTCATGCCAGAGTCTCTTAGGATTTTGCTTATACTTATTTATCTGGTCTAAACAGTGCCTAGACTTGGCTTTTCGCACCTCGTTTTGGCCTTCCTGACCATACATTCAGCTCTAAATTGATCCCAGGGTCTCTTGTTATATCTGATTTCCGAATGAAATAATCTCTGTCCTGTTGTAATTCTAGGAGTTCATTGTTCAAATAACCAGCTGTTTTGTTTCTTATGTCAAGTCTAACCAGGGGACAGTGTTTGTTTGCAGCATTGACAATCATTTCTTGTATCATGTCCCAGCATTTGTTTGGATCTTCCTCTGATAGTAGTTCTGCTGTATTGTTTCCCCTCAAAGTGGCTGCAAGATCATTGAAGTTACAATTCCTGTAGGTGCGGCCCCAGTAGATGGTGGTTCTTTTGTCATTTCTGGGCTTTTTCTTTATTATATATATTGGTTTATGGTCGCTTATATTGTAGTTCAATACACCCGATCATGTTCTGCCGCAAATTGTTTCATATAGCCTGCAGGTGGGTGCCTCTTAGCGCTGTAGTCAATGTTAAAATCACCAATTCGGAGCACTTCATACTTATTAATGTCTGGGATCTGATTCATTGACATGCTTATTTGCTCTATTGCTTCATTTATGTTTCCATTTGGAGGTCTGTAGATGTTACCTAATAATATTCTTTTTGTGTAGGGTCTAGTTATGACAGCCCATTGGAGTTCAATGTTTGGATTAGAGCAATTTTGTTCCAAATACTTGTCTGCATCCAAGTGCAGGTCAGTCCTGCAATAGATCCCTAGACCTCCACCATTCTTGACCTGACCACTTTGTAGTTTTGTCTTCCTATCAGCTCTAAGAAACCGGTAATTAGGGATTGATGTTAACTTTGTCTCCATAGATTTATTGAGCCATGTCTCAGATATTGTGAATATATCAAACCCTGATCTTGGTAGGTCTAGTCTTAATTGTTCTATCTTATGGGTTAAGCTGCGTACATTCAGGTGGCCAATCTTAAATCCAGGGAGGCCCTTTAAATCGCTTAGAGGAAGCTTGCCTTCCTGACATCACCTGTTTTGTTTATCCTCCAATTTCCCTCAGCACAGTTCTCAACCCGCAGGTCCCAGCGCCCCAATGCCCCAACAAATATAAGTTTACATGAATTAATTAGGTTTCCAGTCAACCAGTGTTTTAAAGTAGGTCCAGTTCCCCTAGACCACAGCCAGCCAGTCTCACATAGGAGTGTGGAAAATACCAATGTAGTAACTCCATTGGCCATCCTATGGTTGTATTAGTATTAATTAGTGCTTTAAGGTTAACACTAATCAGACAATTCCAAGCTGGAGAATCCGTGTGAGTTTTGCATGTCTCTCTTCAATTATAGTGTAAACTGTTAATATGTCATTGTTTGAGCATGTCTATAAGTTTAGTGCTAGCATACAGAATGGTGGGGGCCTGATATCCTCTTTGGCACTGATTCTAACAGGCATGCATTGGATTGGTTAGTGGGTAGTGGGTCAGTAGAAAATGGATGGACCAGACTACATGTATCCCTGAAGTCTGGAGATAATAGCCAATCAATGAACAGTTTTCAGGAGCGGCACAATGTAGTCCAAGCAACCCTTGTCTCAGGCAGTGAGCACATAGTCTGCCAGCCAACCAGCTGACACACTAGTGGTGTGCAGCATGACCACCACATGTTCCAAGACAATACTTTGAATAATGTGCACATAATCTGACATCGATACACAAACCTTTCAAACTGTGCACATAATCTGACATCGATACACAAACTTTTCAAACTGATATATTATATTTTCCTGGATGCTGTTTGAGTAATAGGTCCATAGCATGACAGTAATAGGTACAGAGCATGGCAGCTCCATATTCTAAGATAGTGCATAACCACCAACCACTTAAGACTCACAACTGGCATGTGGCGCGACAGTTATAAATTCCAAGGTTGTGTTTGACTAACAGACACACAGTATGACAGTCAACCAGCCGACCTTGTGCTCGATTAACAAAGTAATGACTGCTGAGCAGGTATCGTCATTCGCTTGTGCTTGACGGATCTCCGCTTGTGACCAGAAATTTAGATTGCTTTCACTTTCCGGGCCATTACCCAGGGATGCAACCACTGCCGTGTGCGCCCCACAGTCCTCGCATTCTGGTATCCCACAACGTCGGACTGGAATGCGACTCAGTGCGTCAGCTTTAATATGCTGAGGACCCGGCCGATAGGTAATTTGCGTGTTGGTTAGACCAAACTCAGAGAGCCAAGCCAACCAGCGTCCTATCATCCCCTCAGCTTCCTTAAAATTTAATAACCACTTCAATGAGTGGTGGTCAGTCCGAATCTGGAATTCAGCATCCCAGAAATAGTGCCGCCACTTCTTGGTATAAATGACAATGGCCATTAATTCCCTTTTTGTGGTGCAATATCGCCGTTGACAGGCACTTAGCCGGTTACTCGCAAAGGTAATGGGTACTTCTACCCCATCCTGGAGCTGGGTTAACGCACCGGCTATGGCAAATGCACTCGCGTCGGTATCCAGAATAAACTGCCCGATAGGCCTCGGGTAGCCCAATACGGGCGTAACTATAAACAAACGTTTTAACTCCAGGAATGCCTCGTCCTGAGGTATCCCCCAGTCAAAGTCTTGCGTGCTCACGTTAGCCATGTCCTGTATAGGGGCGACTACCTCAGCAAATTTAGGGATAAAGTCTCGATAATACGAGGCGAATCCAATCAAACTTTTAGTCTCCTTGGGAGACCTAGGTGCAGGCCAATTTGTAATGGCCTCCACTTTCCGTGGGTCGGCTTTAATGCCTTGCCCGGAGACAATACAGCCCAAATACTCTGTTTCCCAGCGAAACAAATTACATTTAGACGGTTTGAGTTTAAGTTTATATTTACGAAGCCTAAGGAAAACTTCCCGTAAATTTTCGCGACACTTACGGATAGTGTCACCAAATATAATGATGTCATCTAAGTATACTAAACAGTGTGTAAATAACAAACCATTTAACATCTCAGCCATCATTTTTTCAAAGGTAGCGTGTGCATTACAATGACCGAAAGGCATTACATTCCACTCGTATAATCCTATATGAGTAGTGAAGGCCGTTTTCTCCTGGTCCTCGTCCTGCATTGCGACTTGATGGTATCCAGATTGAAGGTCCAATGTGCAGAACCACTTATTTCCTCCAAGGCTATCCAGGCTCTCATCTATGCGCGGTAGGGGGTACGCATTCTTACGGGTCATCGCGTTTAATTTATGGTAGTCAATGCAGAACCACCACGTCCCATCCTTCTTGGTAACCAAGTGGACTGGCGAACTGTAAGGACTTTTGCTGTCCGTAAAAATTCCGGCCGCCAGCATTTTGGCCACCTCGTCCTCCAAGGCCTGTTTCTTGGAATCCATTAATCGGCGGTACGGGATCCTAAACGGGGCATTATCGCCGGTGTCTATATGGTGTTGCACCACATCAGTCCAGCCCAATTTAGCATCCGGCCTCGCGAATATATCATAAAATTCAAATAAGAATTCTGCAATTTTCATCTTATCTGTTTTATGGTCCAGATGTGTGGCCTCGGCCATGGACAGTATGAAATCGGGGATTTGTGGTAGCCCATCATACTGATTCCTGTCTACTGCAAACACGGGCTCCGGGGATCCGCCAAACCCCTCCACCCCGCGTTCCCTTTTTAATAGGTCAAATACTAGGGCAGCCGTTGGGCTGTCGATGGCTCCATGTGATCTGGCCTCCGCCGCGTTGCCAATAGTTTGGCCCCGCGACAGATGAATCACATCATCTGTAGTGTTACAGAGAGGTACGACCGCACTTTTCGATCTAATAATCAAGGACGGTGCCGATGTAATCCCTAGGGGATCGAGTATTTCTGGGTCAGGTTCAATTAGACACTGCCCTTCCCCGTCCATCTGCCTAGTGGCAATTAAGGCCGCTACCGTTTGGTAGGCGGCTATCGTCACATCCTCAGCCAGATATGCAAGACCGCAATCTGTCCTGAGTTGACAGTGTGTGACTAAATTATAGGGTTGTAACACCTCAAAGAGCCCATTATGTGGGGTTAGACTGGCTTCATAAAATGACATCCAGTC
The DNA here is from genome assembly GCA_030323885.1 of Branchipolynoe longqiensis. Classification (NCBI taxonomy): domain Eukaryota; kingdom Metazoa; phylum Annelida; class Polychaeta; order Phyllodocida; family Polynoidae; genus Branchipolynoe; species Branchipolynoe longqiensis. Next base: position 2,010,644 of record CM059198.1, read on the forward strand.
ACTCCCCAACGTTAACTGCTGAGCAGGGGGCTGTTACGGCAGAGCCTGAAGATAGGCACAATTCTGTCGAGTGATTGTGCAATGGGGCGGTAGCACAACTTTCGACAGTTGCACTCGGAAGATTTCCCGGTGACACCATAGCTAGCAACACTCACGGTGTTGTGGCTGGTTCTAATTTAAATACGGGCCATCTTCAATAAATTCCGCCCCGGAAGGCGATTGGGTGTGCATGGCTGCAATATTTTTGTCCTTGGCCGCCATTAACCGGGCCAATGCGGCCGCATTATGGTATGAGTTATCGCGACCCTCGCGGGCACCCTCTAGCATAGCCTGTTCAATGGACCGTGTTTTAGTATGAGGGCATTTAGACGCCATATGCCCAAATCCTCGACATCGATAGCACTCGGTGTCGGATGTTATCGGGCGAGGCTTAGTATTGGAGTTCCTTGGGGCCGGCCCGGAGGACCTTCCCTGGTACCCATTATTGGATTGCTGGCGCTTGCCACGCCAGTCCCCTCTATTGGGGTAATTAGCGGCGCGATCAGTATTAGGTTTCGCACCCTGCCTGTGAAACGAGCTTATGCCCGTAATTTGGTGGCCATATTCAGGCTCAGATGTGGCATTGGTGATTCCAGCCACCCCACTTCTAGCTGGGATAAGACGTGCTTTGGCCGCATGGTCTCGCAGCATCTGGTATATATCCTCCATGGTATGTCTACCAGGGGACCATAGTTTAATGATGATGTCGCGTTCTTCACGGTCTCTGAGACCATTGATGAACACAGCAACAGTTTTATGGGCGATTAAGTCCTGCGACATGCCGCAGCCTAGCCCGGCTTTTCTGGCTTCCGACTCGAGCAGCATCCCATAATAAATGGAATTTGCGGGGTCGGAAGGCCTTTGGAAGCGCTTCTCGAAGAGTTCCCATTTTGATAGGGGGTCTAACCCCTTAAACTGCCAGGCCAAAGCCTCAACCAGTTCATCTAAGGTGTCACAGTCATCCTGCTCCCACCTGTCCACAGCCAGTTGTCCTGGACCGTCTTGCAACAAATGTAACAGGCGTGTCAATGCGGTGGCTTCACTCCACCGGTTTACTGACATCGCCTTGCTGAACTTCTCCCACCAGGCATCCCACTCTTGGTGGATACCATCAAAGGGGGGCATCTCCACAGCCCTTACCCTTGCGGGTTGGTACTGCTCCTGGATGCTAATATTACGGTCCCGTAACTGCATGGACCGGCTTACGGCCGAGGCACCAATCCCCGGGTTTATGCTGGAAGCCTCCATCACCGCCCGGCGAATCGCCGGGTTTGATTGGATGATGGCTTGCTCCTCGTTCATAAAACGATACGTAGCATAGGAGTCGACATTTACGGGCCCCCGTTGGTTGCAATTAGATGCGGTCAAACCGCTTGGCGTTAGGTTGGCAGTTGACCCGCCACTGTAGGCGTTAGACGCATTTTTATTATTATTTATATACGGGCAACGCCCATTTTGCTGCTGGATGGCATCCATCATTCGACCAGGGATGCCGGTACCACGGCCCGCGGGGGCAGGGGCTAACGGGCCCCGCCCCTTCGCCTGACAGTCAGCAAATTCTTGCCATTTGGCATTCAACTCATCTTCACGGGCGAGGAGCTGTGCCTCCCGTGTCTGTAAGGTATGGGTCTTGTCCCGATTGGCCCCATGTAGTGGGGCGAGCAACATATACGTAATATCAATATCCGGGGTAGGGAGGATAGGAACGTGCGACCCCGTATCTCCTTCCTGGCCCCGGAAGGAGAATACGCTAGTGGTATCGCGATCTGACCCGCCTCCCGTAGGACGTAGGATTTTTCTAGCTTCGCGAGGGTCGGGGCCCGTATCTGGGATACGGAGGCCCGTGTTCGCGTGCTGTGCATTTGCACTTATTGATTGGGGTGAATCACCACCATAGCAGACTGAGTCCGCATTTAATGTACGGGGAGATACTCCACCCGATCGGCTCAAGTCCGTATTTATAGAGGCACCATCTGACGACAGCGCCTCTTGATCTCCCTCACCTTCCCGCGCATTTCCTGCCGACCGCAGGCAGCTGCGACGAGAAGACACGGGGACACTCGGGTCCGCGTGCTTCCTCGCCATGCCTATGCCGTTGCCCGGAAACGCTTTATATATTTTTGTTTAATAAATACCTCCCCAAAGCCGACGACTATGTGCTACTTACAAACAAAAAGTTATTTCTAAAACTTTTATGAAAAAAACTTTGAAATCCCAGAAGAAAAAAAAAAAAATGTAAACGAAAATAAAAGAAAAGTATATACAAAGAAATGAGCAACTAAGAGAAATTAACAGTAATATGCCCTGATACTAGTGTTCCTTTACCTTAGTCTTTTCTTGCTATTTTCCTTTGATTAGTATAGATACGCTCCAAATTTCCGACTAGAATTTTGATTATTACCTCCCTAAAGTATTGAATTCCCCAATTTGTTCTATCTTATTGTAAAGTGTAGATTGAAAGAGTATTGCAAACATAAACAGTGGAGCAGCGCTACGGGTCGACCAAGCAGTCTGCAGTCCCATACGCGACTGCGCTGAGGTTCCAAAATCACGTACTGACGTCATCTCCCTCCGCGACGCGCTTCGTCGCTAGGAGATACCGTAACAAATGGAAAAAGCGGCCAGTTCAAAGCTATCTGCCTCGGGCCAACAAAACATTCGATTAGAACCGACCCTAATGTCGGCTGGCCGCAGTAGCTAATTTATTCTTTTTGTTTAATTAAATGTAACCAAAGGTAACGTCCGTTATTGCCCTATGCCGAGGTAGCTAATCCTCGCCTAGTCGACTCTATCCGTTCAGAGCGACACAAGGTTAACGTCGTTACTATGGGCAGGTGCCTGACGCCTTAGTAACCCACTCTGGGCCTCAGACTTGTAGCCCTCCCAGCAAAAATTACTATGACCAGCAGCTAAAGAAATCCAGGAATACCAATTTAGTTGAACACTATTATTTCTCCATTATTAATGCAACCCTGGGTATTCCCTAAACCGTCATGGTACGGCATGAAACGTCAAAGCAGGGGCCGCTGTCACTGTCAGAAACGAGTGAGGTGTCAACAAAGACAAAACACCGTTTTTCTTCTATTAATTCGCGTATCAAAAGTAAATTAAAAGGTATTACACTCCTTACTATCCTGGTCACGGCACCAGTTTAACCGTCGGGCTGATCCGCCCCCGCTAAAGGCAAGCCTTCGTGTTAATTTATATAATTATTTCCATGTGAATTTCCTGGGCCGGCCGCGGGCCGCCGCTGCCCCTCGTCCCGTCTGCAGGTAGTCCGTGTCCGTCGGTGATCCTCTCGGGCTAAAGTCGGCCAGCCAGAGTATCGTCTAAATACAGAGATTTGCCCCCTCCCGTATTTATCGGCCGAAAGCAATTACTTCGTTATTTCAACTAACTGGCTGGTCTACTCGCCTTACGGTGTATTTAATATGTTTAAATTGATCCAGAACTAAGCAGATGCACTAGTGTCACTACCACTGTCACTGATAATCAGCCTAAGTTAATGTCTTGTTTTAGCCAAAAGATCTATTCGTTAATTCGGTTATATGTCTGTTCTAGTCTTCCCGCATAAGGCCTAGTTAGGCACAAGGCCCTTAATTATATATATAAAGCAATCTAATATTAAGTTTGACCATAGCGGTTTACTCCATAGAAAACTGGAGGACAGTAAAGAATGCAAGGAACGTTCCAATTTACTTTTCCAAGAGCTCACGGCTTTGTTTATTCTTATCCAAACTAACATTCGATTAAAGCACATAGTGTAGAAACATATTGCAAACCCCTCCCCTAATATTTAATGTCAAACAACTTCAGAATTTCGATAATATAGGCCTAAATCTCGGCTGAAACATCAGAGCGTCATAAAATACGTCTGATCGGTCTGGGTCCGAACGCCCGAACCTTTTTGTTGCCAGGCGAGTCGCAGTTTGCGTCTCCTAGCAACGCTTTACGGCCGGAAACCCGGTGCCCCGTTAGTGTTTGTGGCATTCGCGGTCTGCCATGGCGAGTAGCCCGTATTTCCAAATACAGGTTAATCGGCGCACGCCCATGAATGCTATCGGCGCACGCCCATGAATGCCACAAGGCGAGTAGTCTCGCCCACTTCATATGTATACACATATGTATGTGTATATGTATATGTATATTTATATCGAGATATATATATATTATATATGTATATCCATGTATATGAAAATGAAAAAATAATGCCAATAATAATAAAAATAATACGGTAATAATAATGACAAGTCGGGTCGGATCAAGTCGGTCAGAGTCAAGTCTGGCAGGGTCACGTCAGGTCAGGTGAAGTCGGGTCGGTTGAAGTCGGGTCGGGTGAAGTTGGGTCGGGTGAACTCAGGTCGGTTCAAGTAGGGTTGGGTCAAGTAAAGTCGGGTCAGCTAAAGCCGGATAAGGTAAAGTCGGGTCGGGTAAAGTCGGGATGGGTAAAGTCATGTGGACTAAAGTCGGGTCGGCTAAAGTCGGGTCGGCTAAAGTCGGGTCGGCTAAAGTCGGGTCTGGTAAAGTCGGGTCCGGTAAATTCGTTGGTTTGTTTGTTTTGTGATCCCCCAGCACAAAAAGTAGACATCGGTTATTTGGGGGTTGGGTAAAGTCGAGTCAGATGTAGTCGCGTCGGGTAAAGTCGAGTCAGGTAAAGTCGAGTCAGGTAAAGTAGAGTCGGGTAAAGTAGAGTCGGGTAAAGTACAGTCGAGTAGTACAGTCGGGTAAAGTCGAGTCTGGTAAAGTCGATTAGGGTAAATTTGCATAGGGTAAAGACAGGTCGGGTAAAGTAGAGTCGGGTAAAGTCAGGTCGGGTAAAGTAGAGTTTGGTAAAGTAGAGTCGGGTAAAGTAGAGTCAGTTAAAGTAGAGTCCGGTGAAGTTGGATCGGGTAAAGTACAGTCGGGTAAAGTACAGTCGGGTAATGTCGAGTCTGGTAAAGTCGAGTAAGGTAAAATCGCATAGGGTAAAGCCAGGTCGGGTAAAGCCAGGTCGGGTAAAGTCGAGTCGGCTAAAGTCGGGACTGCCGGCACCGGGACTCTCGACCTGCCGGCGCCGGGACTCTCGGCTCTGCCGGCCCCGGGTCTCTCCTCCTGCCGGCGCCGGGACTCTCGGCCTGCCGGTGCCAGGCCTCCCGGCACCGGTCTTCCCTTAAATAATATGAATAGAAATAAAAAGTGATAACCAACAATAAAATAAATCAAATACAATAATATTTAAGGTAGGTTTTTCTTAATGTTGTACCAGCAAGACAAGTCATATTTGTGGTGGTAATGCATCAGATGCATAATCACAGTTAATTATTTATTATGCAAATACATATTGGTATGCAAAAAATATAGCTAAATGATGTACAACAGTCCCCACAGGACCTCCTCCCCCAGTGGCAAGTGGAAGTATATGAGTGGGCCACAGACCAGCATATACCCCCATGGTTGACTGGAGGTTCCTCTATTGTTTAGGATTCATGGCTATACCAACACAGTACTATCATGGGCAGTTCTGTCCTGTAGACATGTGTTGTAACTACTGAATTATTTCCTAATATTCACTGTTAATTTACTCGATCCGGTCCCAACTAGGAATATTCAGGAAATTAGATATAATTTTTGGCTTTCTAGTGATGCATTCCAATATGAAAACATCCCAAAACTCAGTGTTCCACAACCATATTTGTGAACCTGCACATTAATCTTATATGAAATTCGACCTTCGAAATTGAACCGGGGCTCAAATTAGGTACTTTAACCACCGTAGCTCAAACGAGGTAAGCTCTCCAACCTGTTTACATAGATGCAGCAATTATTTTGTTTATTTTATAGTCTACAATTTTAGGTTTGTTGAACTGGTCATATATGAATTGAATAAATTGTGAATACTCTTTCTAAAATAGTGAATTAACTGACTGTCAGATAGTCTCTGGGCGAGGGCGGGGGTTGTCCGGGGGGCGTTAATCTGTTACACTGGATAAGTTGTTCCCTGGACAAGTTCCTCCATCACCTCAAGGGGCGATATCCTAGGATAATTTGCCCCCCACTCTGGATAAGTTGTCCACCACAGTGTTTTCAAACTTCACACGAAAAAACATGTCTTCTTGACAAAGATGCAATAATTATTTTGTCTTATAGTCTAGAATTCTAGATAGACTGAACTGGTCATATGTTCACGTAAAATTGACACATCAACAACATTATTTCAGCATTTTAAAGAAAGTCTAACTTAAAAATATTTACCATCGTTAAACAAATTGGAAACAAGTCCCAGCACACTCTGCTTCTTTCAATAACACCTTAACTATTTGTGATGGCCTTATACCACGACCCCAAGTATTCACAAGATAGTTTTTCCTCGAATTTAACATGTTCTTATGGATAAACTTTTAATGGCAAAAAATGGCAGATTTACATGAATCTACACACAAATCCCATCATTGCTTATGAGAGTAAATGTATGTCATGAGTTTCACACCCACACATTGACTTTCCGTATTTTAGGAGTCAGGCTATTTTGTCCCATTGCAATTATGGTTATTCATACTCTGTGTTCCTATATTTCTAATACACCAAAAGTGGTACAGCGGTATAAAATTCATATTATGAGTAAAATGTCATACCAGATGTCGCGTGTCGGCGATTGAGTGGGTAGCCCGAGTGAGGTTCACGTGAAGCGCGGAGAGAGGAACTAATAATAAACCACTTGTGTCCTGGTTGTCATGGCGTTCACTTGTTGTCTCTACATGGTGTCAGATATAGAAGAACGGACAAATTGGCGCTCACAGGCTTAAAACCACTGGATCCTCTAAGTTTAGAGGGAAACATGGCATTGAACTGGCGTGAATGGTTGCATTCATATGACATTTACGCCATGGCTTCAGGTGCGTCAAACAAGGCAGAGAAGGTGCAATGCTGCATTTTCCTGCATGTAGCAGGTAAGGAGGCTCAAAAAGTGCATTTGAACTTTAAGTTGGACGAAAATGAACAAGACAAGATTGCGCCGTTGATTGAGGCGTTCGGAAAATACTGCACAGGCCACACCAATGTGACAGTAATAAGATATAAATTCAACTCCTACAACCAGACAACTGATAGTATGGACACTTACATGTGGCAATTACAACATCGTATACACCTATGTGACTATGGCAATTTGGAGGATTCCATGTTGTGCGACAGGTTGGTGTGTGGAGTGAAGGACTATAAACTACGAGAAAGACTCTTACAAACACCGAACCTGACATTTGACCAGTGTCGAGATATGTGTAGGCTAAATGAGAATAGTCAGGACCAGTTGACAGAAGCAACGACTGGCATTGCTGAGTGTGTCGATTTCGTCAGGAAACGCCCAGCTACGAATGCGAGTCAGTCCCGATACGCGTCAGGGACGCCACGTGGTCGGACAGAGCGGCCACCGACATTCAACCAGCCGAAGGTGCAGTGCAACAAGTGTGGGTACTATCACGCGATAGACCAATGTCCTGCTCGAGACAAGCTATGTCTCTATTGCAAAAAGTTGGGACATTTTCAGAAAGTTTGCAGAGCAAAAAGCCACAACAAGTCATATGTAAGCGAAATCAAAGTAGATGACGTACAGCAGCAAGAGACAAAATGACCAACCTGACAGTGACAGCGACGAACTGTACATCGGGGAGGTGTCATTTCCCGAAGGCGACAATAACCAACTGTGGTTCACGACGATATTGCTGGAGAATGAATACGTAGACTTCAAACTCGACACAGGGTCACAGGCCAATATAATACCAAAGTTTATTTTATGTGAAACTTCAGAACACTGTCTTACACCCATCACCAAGTATCCTGGTAACGTACTCAGGTCATCGTATCATCCCCGAGGGTGAAGTCCACACAACCATAGAAGGAATCGACATGTGTTTTCAAGTCACTGCGGATGGAACCCCAATCCTGGGGAAGGACACCTGCGTGCAGTTGCAACTCATCAAGTGGGGGCGCCGCGTGGGAATCAAGCGTGGCAGAGTGCGGCAACTGCAGTCCGAGCGTCAGAAGACAGTCCGTGCGTCAACGGACGAGCTACAGAATATCAACGCTGAAGCTAACAACCTGGTAAAAAAATATAATGATATCTTTGTAGGGCTAGGGACTATTAAAACAGATGCCAATATCTTTATTGATAACAATGTAACCCCCTGTGTAGACCCACCGCGCAGGATTCCCCATGCTGTAGCAGACCAAGTCAAAAACGAGATAGACACGATGCTTAAATTAGGTGTAATTGTACCACAAGTAGAGCCCACCCCGTGGGTCAGTTCCATCACAGTAGTGCGCAAACCTAATAAAATATGAGTATGCCTCGACCCAATGAAGTTGAACATGGCCATTTTGCGCACGCCCTATCCGACACGAACGATAGAGGAGGTTATTGCAAAAACAGCTGGAGCCAGGTATTTCTCAGTGCTAGACGCGAATAGCGGCTACTGGCAGATTGAGTTAAATAAACAAAGTTCAGAATTGTGTACATTTAACACGCCGTGGGGGAGGTACTGGTATACACGTCTGCCATTTGGCATTAAAACAGCTGGGGACATTTTTATTAATGAGATGAACGAAATTTTAAAAGATTTGCCTGGAGTAAACGTAGTCACCGACGGCATACTCATTTATGGTAGGACAATAGAAGAGCATAACCGAAATTTGGAAGGGGTTTTTATCAGAGCAAGGCAAGCAAATTTAAAATTAAATCCTAAAAAATCTAAAATGTGTCAGACACAAGTCAACTACGTAGGACATGTATTAACACAGACAGGGTTAAAGCCAAATGCTGAAAGGCTACAAGCCATTGTAGACACCCACAGATAAGGCGGGTATCCAACGGTTTTGGGGAATGGTAGGCTACGTAAGCAAATTTATACCCAAATTCTCGGAAATAACCAAACCGTTGCGAACAGTGCTAGAAAAAAATACGGCATGGCACTGGCAATATGAGCAGGACCAATCGTTTGCCTTGTTAAAAAAGTTGCTGATAACTGCCCCAGTTCTAAACTATTACGATGTAAAAGAACCTATTACAATTCAAGTTGACGCATCAAAATCCGGGTTAGGTGCCACATTGTTCCAAAACAGCAGGCCAGTGGCCATGGCGTCAAAGGCTTTAGACGAGATACAATCCAATTATGCGGTTATCGAAAAAGAGTTGTTAGCCATATGTTTCGGGTGCGTTAAATTCCATGAGTATGTGTTTGGTAAACGAATTGTGATTGAAACAGACCATAAACCACTGGTAAGAATCATGAGTAAACCATTACATTTGTTGTCAGCTCGTATGCAGCGTATGCGAATGCGGCTGCAAAACTATAATATAGTTGTAAAACATATTAATGGATCCGAAATGTATTTTGCAGATGCCTTGTCAAGAGCGCACGGTGCGAGTACTGAGCCACATAACCTGTTTGACAAAAGTATGTCAATAGCAAGTATTGACGTGTCTCGCGCCCTGTTAAAACGTATTGAACTAGAAACAAAAACAGACAAAACTCTGCAAAAAATTGTCAAAGTAGTCAACGAGGGATGGCCAACGAGTAACATAAACCTGTCTAATGACGTAAAACCTTTTTACGGATTTCGAAACGATTTAACCTTCAGTAATAACGTTCTACTGAGAGGCAGCCAAATTGTCATACCACATGCGTTGCACCCATTAGTTTTGGAATTAGTACACGAAACGCATATGGGAATTGCTAAGTGCAAGCAATTTGCCCGGGACCACGTGTTCTGGCCGGGTATGGGTAAACAAATACAAAATAAAGTAAGCCAGTGTGTAATTTGCCAACAATACAGAAATACGCCTCATGCAGAGCCTATGATTTCCATCACATTCCCAACAAGCCATTCGAGACGGTAGGAACAGACCTTTTTGAAATAGAACACAAAACATTTCTAATTGTCATTGACTACTATTCCAAATTCCCTGAAATACGTCAGTTAAATTTGACAAGCTCAGCGAATGTAATTAAAGCACTATCAGAAGTTTTCGGTATGCATGGAATACCAAAAATATTAATATCGGACAATGGTCCACAATTCAGCAGTGGTGAATTTCGTAACTTTGAAACAGAGTATGATTTCAAACATATCACTTCCAATCCCCACTACCCACAAAGTAACGGGCGAGTGGAACGCTACGTGCAGACCGTCAAAAAGTTAATAAAAAAAGCACTAGCCAGTAACATGAACTACAACTTGGCGCTTCTAAACTACAGTAACACGCCTTTGGAAACACTAAATGCATCGCCAGCTCAATTGCTAATGAGCAGAAGGTTAAATTCGAAATTACCTACAATCAACAGACAATTAAAACCTGAAGTACAAAAGTCGAAAGTCGATGACTTCAAGAAAATTCAAGAGACAATGAAATTACTACAACAAACACGCAACAAAGCCACACAAACAATTAAGCGTACATGATCAAATTCGGTATAAAACACATGAGGGTAAATGGTCAACCGGACGAATAACGAAAGCAAGCTACCCAAACACACGTGACTATGAAATACAAACCAGTAATGATAAAATACTAAGAAGAAATCGAATTCATTTGTTCAAAACCCCAAACATCCAAATTGATAAAGAAATGATACGTGACAAACATGCATCACACCAATTAGTAAGTAATAACCGACCCAAAGTAAATGGTTATGTAACCAGGGTCGGACGAACATGCCGCAAACCGGATCGCCTGGGTGTGGCTGAAGTCAAATGATATTAATAGGAGTAATTAGTGTGGCCGGCGACAGCTGAGTGTTAGCTGAATAACAATCCAATGCCGTGCAGTGGAGCTTGACCTGCCAAGGGGGCGACTACCATGATAGTATCAACTAACACAAAAATAGTCTGCCACGGCACGGCAAAACAATTGACACCGGCAAAGTAAAAATGCCAGCCACGTGTACAACGAAATTGTATCATTGAAAGTATTTGTTTGACTAACATAGAAATAAATATTTCAGACATTGAAACCAGTTATTAAATTTACTAAGAGGAGCAATATAAAAAAGAAATGTTAACCATTCGTAATAATCAGCAACAAACCAAGACGTTAGCAAGTCAGACCAGCAGACACACAGACAATACCTGTATGGTCTTTACTATAATCGTTTTGTTTGTTTTGGCGTTTCTTGTCTCCTGCATTTGTTTTCTTTATAGATTAACTATTCATAGTCATTTCATGTTAGTCGTAAGAACTTTATACCATGTTAATTACTGATATGACTTTCATCATAGATAACAGACTTAACGGCAAACCGAAGATGTGACACAAATTGAAGTCATAAATAGATTCTGTTACCATTATGTTAGTACAATAAGAATGTTATTTCATTGTTAATTGACACACAGTTTCTGTGTTTCTCTCAACAACAAAAAAGAAAAAAAAAAGGGAGATGTAATATATGTAATACCAGATGTCGCGTGCCGGCGATAGAGTGGGTAGCCCGAGTGAGGGTCACGTGAAGCGCGGAGAGAGGAACTAATAATAAACCACTTGTGTCCTGGTTGTCGTGGCGTTCACTTGTTGTCTCTACAGTGCAAGTTACCCAGCTCCAGTTAAGGTCATTGGAATATTATTTAATCCTATTGCAACGATAATCTATGTAATAATATGTTATTTCCAAAGATTCCAGGTGGGACAAGTTAATCAGGGTGAGTGGTAGGGGTTATCCTGGGATATGTTCCTCCATGGGGGGGAAGTTGTCCAAGGGGGGGGGGGGGGAAGTTATTCAGTTACACTGACACCGTGACCCAATATCCCACTCAGTCACATCCTGACACTGATCTAACCAGTCATTGCCTTATCCTATTAATGCCGAGCGCGAGGCTAGGAAGTGACAAGTATTAATTTGATAAGTCATTGGTTTGACTCGACTGGGACCCGCGCCTGGTCCAACCTAATAGAAAAGGTGTCGGAATGCTGGGTTATGGATATAGGCCCCATGAATTTGCAAGAAATATGCTAAATATATTGTCCACTGCTTGTCTATGGTGGACTGCTATTTTTGAGTGAAGAAATGGTGAAATCATGTAGATTAATACATTATAAAAGTCGAATTGAGAGCTTTCTGTGGCTAGACTTAATGAATTAATCAGTTGTAAAGGCTACTGAATGGCTATTGATACTGGATCGATTTTTGCCGGATACTAAGTGGCACTGGTCACTGGATTACTTGGTGCAGGATAGCGAGTGACTAAAGTTACTAAATAAATTGTTACAGGATAATGAATGGCTAAGGTTCTTGAATAAATTGCTACATGATAGCGGGTGGTAAATGTTATTAGATTAATTGTTGCAGGATAGTGAGTACTTATACTTACTGGATTAATTACTACCGGATAATGAGTGGCAATAGTTACTAGATGAATTGTTCCAGGATAAAGAGTAGTTGAAGTCACTGTATGAATTGTAGCAGGATGGTAAGCACTTACTGGATTAACTATTACACAATAGTGAGTGCAATATTTACTGGTCGAATTGCTACAGGATAGTGAGTGGCGATAGTTATGGCTATAGTTACTGGATGATGTGCTACAGGATAGTCGGTGGCAATAGTTACTAGGTGATTTGTTGCAGGATAGTAGGTGGCTATAGTTACTGGATGATGTGCTACAGGATAGTTGGTGGCTATAGTTACTGGGTGATTTGTTGCAGGATAGTAAGGTGGCTATAGTTACTGGATGATGTGCTACAGGATAGTCAGTGGCTATAGTTACTGGGTGATTTGCTGCAGGCGACTAAGTGTCAAATGGCTGGCGATACTGCGTGTCTCACTCGGGTAATAAGCGCACCTACACCACTGGAGGCTAAGCGTATTGCTGACTCTATTCCAGAAACTCCTGAGTGGCACCACAGCAGACAGGCGGTCATGGAAGAAATCCTGGAACAAAAGTTTATGCAAAGCCCATGCCTAGCGGAAAAACTAATTGGGACAGGCAACATGACATTGCACGAAGCAACTTCCAACCAATATTTCGGAATTGGAACAACCTAACACAGCAGGGACTTCAGGGAGAAATCCGTTAAGGGACTAAATAAGCTAGGCCTAGCACTCCAGACCACATGTGAACACCTTAGGACTACCCAAACTAAAGGACAGTAAATAACAGAATTTAACTAGAGGCAGTGAAAAGTTTGTTATCCTTTTGTCTTGTTGGTGTTTGCTCACATTTGTTTGCCGTTGTGACCCTGATTGCTGCCCGCTGGCTCATGTAAGCACTTTCTCCAAATCTAGTAGTCTCTCATTAATATTGGATCACACTCATAAATGACAGAATTGTTCTATTTATCCTTGTTAAGGCACTTGACCGCAGTGTTGACACTACCAATACCAGTCACAGTGTCTTTGTATTTCTTTAATTGTCACATTCAATTAAATGTGTGGTTTAAATTACATTTGAAGTTACTTAGTTGTAAACTATGGTATTATGCTCAGTTCACCTCAAATTTGAAGCATGTTCAAACTACAGCCGGAAATATAACCCACACGCATTAGTTTTATTATCTAGGTCCCAAAACTGACTAAGATGTGTCCAAGTATGGTCGTCATGTGTGGCCTGAGGTTGATCACCACACAACAATGTGATCAATTGTCATTATTTTGGTACTATTGTCTACTACATTGACAGATATATATATTGTAGAGCATGTAAATTGCCACACAACTATGTGGTTGAATGTAATTGTTTTGTTGTTGCCAACTACATTGACAGAGGTATATATCCAGAACACACAAATTACCACAGCTTAAGGTGACACAGAAATCTTGTAAACAATATCTGCATGACCCCTGGTTAGTTTGACTGATGGTCCATAGTTTTGAGTTTCTGGAATTTTTTAAGATAAATATAAAAGATTGTTCACAATAACCTACCCTACTTTAGTTTGAAGTAACTTTTATTTTAAATGGCTAAGTTTGGCGATATTTGAAGTACAACCATGCCAAATTAATTTTGACAAGCATGCAAAAGCTCTGCCACCATAGGCTTCTGCTGTAACAGGTTCTATTAAATTGCACCAGTATTTCATTCTATGTGGCAAGAACTGTTTAATAGGTGCACCAGTATCTAAGTCAGATGTGTTCAAGCAAATCTAGATAATTGTTTCGGTTTTGAAAATATGATGCTTCATCGAACTAGGCGACTTTACCAGGAAACTAACAGTGATGCTGAGAGCTTTAATGATGCCTGCATGGCGCCTGATATTTGTCCAGTATGTTTCCCAATTCATTCTCGACAGTCCTATTGATTAATGTTTATCTAGATCATGTAAAGTGCTGGGTTTCAGTATTGACTATGTTGACAATAGTGAGTATGTGCACAAATATTGTCATTATGTGTGACCTGTGGTTAATCTACACACAAAAATGAAATCAGTTATCATTGCTTTGTCATTGTTGTCAACTACATTGGCAGAAGTATATATCCTAGAACACATCAATTGCAGTGGCTTGGATTGATGCTGAAAGGTTATAAATAGTATCTGCATGACTCCTAATATTTTGTATGACATGGCACCTATCACTAACCATGGGACTACCCAAACTAGGTCACCTTTGTTTTATTAATGCTTGTTCATACACTTGACCACAGTGTTGATATTACCATTACCAGTCACAGTGTCTTTGTACCTCTTTATTTGATACATTCAATTTCTGGGGGGGGGGGTGAAAGAAAAAAGAAAAGAACAAAATTAAAAAGAAATGTGTGGTTTATATTACATTGGAAGTTACGTGGTGGTCTTAACACTGTTATGCTTAATTCACCTCAAATTTGAAGCATGCTTTCCAAACTACAGCCGAAAATGTAACCCCTACCCATTAGTTTTATTATCCTGGTATTGATCGATGCTCATGTGGATCACATAAAATGCTAGGTCTCAAAACTGACTAAAATGTGCCCAAATATGGTCGTCATGTGTGACCTGGGATTGATCACCACGCAACAATGTGATCAATTGTCATTATTGTTGGTACTTTTGTCTACTACATTGACAGCTATATATATCATAGAGCATATAAATTGCCACACAAAAATGTGATCGAGTGTAATTGTTTTGTTGTTGTCAATTATATTGACGGAGGTATATATTTAGAACACACAAATACCACAGATGCATGATGAAACAGAAATCCTGTAAATGATATCTGCATGACTCTTGGTTGGTTTGACGGATATATTCGGCAGCGCATTATTGATGGGCCTGTTGTGTGATGGTCGCATGTATCATAGAAAATGCTGGGTTTCAGTATTGTCCAAAAATGGTATATATTTAGAACACACAAATACCGCAGATGCATGATGAAACCGAAATCCTGTAAATGATATCTGCATGACTCCTGGTTGGTTTGACTGATATATTCGGCTATGCATTATTGATGTGCCTGTTAAGTAACTATGTGTGACCTGTGGTTAATTGCTACACAAACGTTAAATCAGTTGTCATTGTTTTGTTACTGCTGTCAACTACGTTGACAGAAGTGTATATCCTAGAACATGCCAATTGCAGTGGTATGACATCGCCCTGAAGGCTCTAAATAATATCTGGATAGGTTCGGCTATTCATTGTTGACTGACGTGACCCATGCAGGCATTGGTTAATAGGCCTAATGCTGAATTCTAGTATTGACTAATATGTCCAAGGATTGGTTGCTAGGTGTGATCCCTAGTTAACGACCACACAAAAAGGTAATGAGTTGTCATTATTTTGTTACTGTCATCAACTATATATTGTTGACCGTGTGAGTTACAGGGATGTGAGTAATGCACTTAGTGTCACGTTGCATATTTTGGTTAAAAGAAAGGCATGCTGGTATTGTTAACAGCATGTTGATACTTATAATTACTCTACACTGCACTACCTAACGATGCATGATATCATCCTTGCAACTATTGTGGGTGATGTTTGGTTGCTAATCCTTGCAAGCATGCTACACAATCACTAACCGATCAGATAATATTACATCTCCTAACCCATGAGACAGATGGCCTTGATATCTACTGACACTCCAGCAACGGATCTCCAAATCATTAACTCACCCCCATCTACCAATACAACAAGTCTGGTTGGCAACATTTATATTTTCTTCATTCAGGACTAAACAATTCTGGAACAAGATAAGTTTAGATTTAAACCAACATATTAGTAATTTAGGCACTAGTTACTACATACCATGGACCCTAGATAACTCATCGAGAACATGCTATACTGATTGTGACTAAACTTACTTGATCATAATAATTGTGAATAAGTAAAAGGATTGTAGTCATGTTGCAGCCTTTATTTTAGGAACACTTGTTATGAATGTATTATGGTGTTTGTGAACACAATAAAAGAGAATGTGATGAAATCCTAATTCTATTGTTGAGTCTCTTCTTGCTCTCGGAGCTGCCCCTCCTACCCCTCCCACCCCTCTCACCTCCCACCCCTTTTATTCCTCCCACCTCTCCCACCCCTCGCTCCTCTTACCTCTCACCCCTCCCACCTCTTACCCATCCCACCTCTCACCCCTTTTATTCCTCTCACCCCTCCCTCTCCTCCCACCCCATTCACCCTCACACCCCTCTCACCACTCCCACTACTCGCACCCTCCCACCACTCTCATCCCTCCCACTCCTCACACCCCTCTCACCCTCCCAATCCTCTCACTCTCCCACTCCTCCCACCCATCTCACCCTCCAACCCCCCCCCCTCCTCCCACCCCTCTCCTACCTCCCACCCCTCTCACCCTCCCACTCCTCCCACTCTTCTCACCACTCTCACCCTTCACACCCATCCCACCTCTCACCCCTTTTATTGCCCTCACCCCTCCCACTCCTCCCACCCCTCTCCCTCCCACCCCTCTCACACCTCCCACCCTCCCACTCCTCTCACCACTCTCACCCATCCCACCTCTCACCCCTTTTATTCCTCTCACCCCTCTCACCCCTCCCACTCCTCTCAGCCCTCTCACCCCTGTCACGTCGACCAGACGAGGTGGCCGAATGACTGCTACTCTAACTGACCCTTGTGTTCAAAAGGACAAAGTCGACCTTTAGTGAGGTCTTGTTATAATCATTCATTAAGCAGGCTACACTCGAACTTGGATAAAGAAAGCTGCATCATTGCGACCAAGCCGCCACTACCGCACTACCGCACTACCGCACTACCACCACTACCGCACCCTTATTGCATCAGGAGTTTATTTCAATGAATCTTTTCCAGTAGAAGTATAGTAGTACACACAAGCGAGAACTTCAGCATGTTGGTTCAACACATTCGTTGGGAATTTATTGACACACGTGAGCACGAACCTCACGTTGGGGTGAGTGGTTGGTTGGGGATATCAGGAGGTGAGGAGGTCGTGAGGTGAGGAGAAGGCGACAGGTGGGGCAACTTGGACGTCACAAAGGTGGAGATTCGGCAGCACCCTGAGAAAACAGAACACACACTTTAAACCCGCGAATATTAACTTGTAGCATGTGGATTGCATTCTCTAGTTTCTATCGAAATATATTTTGGATTTGGATGCTGAGCCTGTTCTTTGTTGAAGCATGTGCGAGCAATCTGTTTAATAGATCATTGAGAAATCAATAGGCCTACGGATGTTAATGTTGAAGTAAATAAAGCAGGACTTGATCCTAACTTACAGATTAACTTACAGATCCTCTTCTGGCTGATCTAGGCCCTAATAGGCCTCTAATGCCAGCTCATTATGGCAAAAAAAGAACTTTGTTTTGCACACACATGTGGGTCGATAGTGACCTGAAGTCATATAATTGTGGGTGTCCTCTCCAATGTCTGTCCATTCTTCTCTCAAATGCTTCTACCATTGGTGCTTAAACCACTTGGTCTGGGAGACTTCCATGGATCTGTCACTCGAAAGAAAAATGAGTGCTTCCTGACCTTAAGTCTGGGCCTCTCCTTGAAGATCTTATACCGCTGGCCTCTGGTGTTACTGTTTGTTCTGAGGTTGAACAAACCTGTTGTGACATCACTGTTATAGACTGCAGTAATAATCTTATAAGTCTCTATCATATAGCGTTCCACTGACCAGGCACTGGGCGGTGTTTGGAAGCTGGACTGTGTTTTAAATAGACTGACATAGCCCTCGTGCTAAGCTCGACCATGTTGCTGCAGAAATACTCAACTCCAGCACTTGATGCAGCTCCACATTGCACTAAGGCCAAATAAAATATAAATTGATGATCGTCCTCCTGGAATATAAATCAGGGTCTCGCGGGCGGGTGGTTTTTATTCACATTTTTTATTTTTTATGTAGACGTCATTTGTAACCAGATGAGTTGAGCCAAATGAGTTGAGCATTCACCTCCAGTTCTGATAGGTCCTGGGATTCGAACTCCTGGATTCGAACCCTGGCCAAGTCAAACCAATGACTTAAAAATTGATAGGAAAGTTGAATTGCTGCTAGCCCGACGCATTTTTAGTAGCTTAAAAACAAATAAATTTTAAATCAGGGGCGGGCGATTTTTCAGGCACGGGCGGATTTGGTCTAATGCTGAATCAATGAACGGGTATTTCACAATGCTTTGCTTGTTCTCTCAGATGCAACTAACTCAACTAATGGAGGACGATCTTAATCTTTAGTGTGCAACAAATGTCAATGTCTCTCCTATCTCAAGTAAAATTGACGTTAATGATGAAACTATTTTCTCATGGTTTGACTAACTGGCTTATCTAGGTTAATCTTAGCCTATGGTTTACAATTATATGTACACGACTTACTGTGCAAGAACTCTAACAAGTTCATTATTATTTGAAAATAATTATATGAAGGCGGTATTTCCAGCACTCTCAAATGGTGGAGATATATGGAAGCAGCAGAAAAATCAGCAGCAGAAGAAGCAGAAGTAGTGTAAGAAGTAGTAACAGCAACAGCAGAATTAGAAGCAGAAGAAGCGGCTACAATAGGAGTAGCAGCAGTAGTAGGAGTTGTAGTAACAGAAGCAGCAGCAACAGTAGTAGGAGTTGTAGTAACAAGAGAAACAGCAGCACCAGTAGAAGTAGTTGTAGTAACAGAAGCAGCAGCAAGAGTAGTAGGAGTTGTAGTAACAGAAGCAGCAGCAAGAGTAGTAGGAGTTGTAGTAACAGAAGCAGCATCACCCATAGTAGGAGTTGTAGTAACAACAGAAACAGCAGCAACAGTAGTAGTAGTTGTAGTAACGGAAGCAGCAGCAACAGTAGTAGGAGTTGTAGTAACGGAAGCAGGAGCAACAGTAGTAGGAGTTGTAGTAACAGAAGCAGCAGCAACAGTAGTAGGAGTTGTAGTAACAACAGAAACAGCAGCACCAGTAGTACTAGTTGTAGTAACAGAAGCAGCAGCAATAGTAGTAGGAGTTGTAGTAACAGAAGCAGCAGCACCAGTAGTAGGAGTTGTATTAACAGAAGCAGCAATAGTAGTAGGAGTTGTAGTAAAAGAAGCAGCAGCAATAATAGTAGGAGTTGTATTAACAACAGAAACAGCAGCACCAGTAGTAGGGGTTGTAGTAACAGAAGCAGCAGCAACCGTAGTAGGAGTTGTAGTAACAACAGAAGCAGCAGCAACAGTAGTAGGAGTTGTAGTAACGGAAGTAGCAGCACCCATAGTAGGAGATGTAGTAACAACAGAAACAGCAGCACCAGTAGGAGGAGTTGTAGTAACAGAAGAAGCAGCAATAGTAGTAGGGGTTGTAGTAACAGAAGCAGCAGCAACAGTAGTAGGAGTTGTAGTAACAGAAGCAGCAGCACCAGTAGTAGGAGTTGTAGTATCAGAAGCAGCAGCAACGTAGTAGGAGTTGTAGTAACAGAAACAGCAGCACCAGTAGTAGGAGTTGTAGTAACAGAAACAGCAGCACCAGTTGTAGTAACAGAAGCAGTAGCAGCAGTGGTAGGAGCTGTAGTAACAGAAGCATCAGCAACAGTAGTAGGAGTTGTAGTAACAGAAGCAGCAGCAACAGTAGTAGGAGTTGTAGTAACAGAAGCAGCAGCAATAGTAGTAGGAGTTGTAGTAACAGAAGCAGCAGCAACAGTAGTAGGAGTTGTATTAACAACAGAAACAGCAGCACCAGTAGTAGTATTTGTAGTAACAGAAGCAGCAGCAACCGTAGGAGTTGTAGTATCAGAAGCAGCAGCAACAGTAGTAGGAGTTGTAGTAACAGAAGCAGTAGCAATAGTAGTAGGAGTTGTAGTAACAACAGAAGCAGCAGCAATAGTAGTAGGAGTTGTAGTAACAACAGAAGCAGCAGCACCAGTAGTAGGAGTTGTACTAACAACAGAAGCAGCAGCACCAGTAGTAGGAGTTGTAGTAACAACAGAAGAGGCAGCACCAGTAGGAGTTGTAGTAACAGAAGCAGCAGCAACAGTAGTAGGAGTTGTAGTAACAGAAGCAGCAGCAACAGTAGTAGGAGTTGTAGTAACAACAGAAACAGCAGCAACCCTAGTAGGAGTTGTAGTAACAGAAGCAGCAGCAACAGTAGTATGAGTTGTAGTAATAGAAGCAGCAGCACCAGTAGTAGGAGTTGTAGTAACAGAAGCAGCAGCAACAGTAGTAGGAGTTGCATTAACAACAGAAACAGCAGCACCAGTAGTACTAGTTGTAGTAACAGAAGCAGCAGCAATAGTAGTAGGAGTTGTAGTAACAGAAGCAGCAGCACCAGTAGTAGGAGTTGTAGTAACAGAAGCAGCAGCAATAGTAGTAGGAGTTGTAGTAACAGAAGCAGCAGAATAATAGTAGGAGATGTATTAACAACAGAAACACCAGCACCAGTAGTAGGAGTTGTAGTAACAGAAGCAGCAGCAACCGTAGTAGGAGTTGTAGTAACAACAGAAGCAGCAGCAACGGTAGTAGGAGTTGTAGTAACGGAAGCAGCAGCACCCATAGTAGGAGTTGTAGTAACAACAGAAACAGCAGCACCAGTAGTAGGAGTTGTAGTAACAGAAGCAGCAGCAATAGTAGTAGGAGTTGTAGTAACAGAAGCAGCAGCACCAGTAGTAGGAGTTGTAGTACCACAAGCAGCAGCAACGTAGTAGGAGTTGTAGTAACAGAAACAGCAGCACCAGTAGTAGGAGTTGTAGTAACAGAAACAGCAGCACCAGTAGTAGGAGTTGTAGTAACAGAAGCAGTAGCAGCAGTGGTAGGAGCTGTAGTAACAGAAGCAGCAGCACCAGTAGTAGGAGTTGTAGTAACACAAGCAGCAGCAACGTAGTAGGAGTTGTAGTAACAGAAACAGCAGCACCAGTAGTAGGAGTTGTAGTAACAGAAGCAGTAGCAACAGTAGTAGGAGTTGTAGTAACAGAAGCAGCAGCAATAGTAGTAGGAGTTGTAGTAACAGAAGCAGCAGCAACAGTAGTAGGAGTTGTAGTAACAGAAGCAGCAGCAACAGTAGTAGGAGTTGTAGTAACAGAAGCAGCAGCACCAGTAGTAGGAGTTGTAGTAACACAAGCAGCAGCAACGTAGTAGGAGTTGTAGTAACAGAAACAGCAGCAACAGTAGTAGGAGTTGTAGTAACAGAAACAGCAGCACCAGTAGTAGGAGTTGTAGTAACAGAAGCAGTAGCAGCAGTGGTAGGAGCTGTAGTAACAGAAGCAGCAGCAACAGTAGTAGGAGTTGTAGTAACAGAAGCAGCAGCAACAGTAGTAGGAGTTGTAGTAACAACAGAAGCAGCAGCAACCGTAGTAGGAGTTGTAGTAATAACAGAAGCAGCAGCACCCATAGTAGGAGTTGTAGTAACAACAGAAGCAGCAGCAAAAGTAGTAGGATTTGTAGTAACAGAAGCAGCAGCAATAGTAGTAGGAGTTGTAGTAACAGAAGCAGCAGCAACAGTAGTAGTAGTTGTAGTAACAGAAGCAGCAGCAACCGTAGGAGTTGTAGTAACAGAAGCAGCAGCAACAGTAGTAGGAGTTGTAGTAACAGAAGCAGTAGCAATAGTAGTAGGAGTTGTAGTAACAACAGAAGCAGCAGCAATAGTAGTAGGAGTTGTAGTAACAACAGAAGCAGCAGCACCAGTAGTAGGAGTTGTAGTAACAACAGAAGCAGCAGCACCAGTAGGAGTTGTAGTAACAGAAGCAGCAGCAACAGTAGTAGGAGTTGTAGTAACAACAGAAACAGCAGCAACCCTAGTAGGAGTTGTAGTAACAGAAGCAGCAGCAACAGTAGTAGGAGTTGTAGTAACAGAAGCAGCAGCAACAGTAGTAGGAGTTGTAGTAACAGAAGCAGCAGCAACAGTAGTAGGAGTTGCAGTAACAACAGAAACAGCAGCAACAGGAGACATGGGAGTCGCCAGTGAAGAAGCCGCTCACTGAATGTTTAACCAGACACACAAACACGAACCGTGACGAACCTCGGTGCTCGGGGCGTGTCGCTCGTGGTTCGCCAGGCGAGTACTGCTGCTGGCAGCCGCCTACTTCCAGTTCCCTGCATTTTGGCCATTTCTGAGGTTCCCCTGGCCTGTGGGTGATTGCATCAAGAAACTCAGATAGTCTAATGGTTAGGATACTAGTCCCATTGGGAAATCAGGCCACCCGATATCCCACTCAGTCACATTATCCTGACACTGAGCTAACCAGTCCTTGCCCTATCCTATTAATGCCGAGTGCCAGGCGAGGAAGCGACAAGTATCAATTTGATAAGTCATTGGTTTGACACGACCGGGAACCAAACTCCCAAACCTTCCACAGACGAGGTCCGCGCTCTACCGATTAGACGACCGCGGACGATTCTGCGCATTGATCATATATCCCTTATGATAAGTACTGCTTCTGAGGAAGTACATGAAGCCTTTACTGGTGCAGTGAGTTGAGCCTGTACTGCTCTCCCCCCGAAGTGACCCGAACATGGTAGAGTAGCGGACTGACCGATGTGTACCCAGCCAACCGGTTGAAGAATTACTGTTGGCCGTTGCAGTTACTCATCTTAATACTCACTACTATCAGGAGGATCCTGGCAACTGTCTGCCAGTCACCCCCCCACTAAATACCAAAATACAATGCATAAGAAAGGAAGCGAGACAAGTCACACGAGATTGACAGTGATAAGGTTGAGCTTTATTGCCTCCCCGACTCACTTACAACCTGCTACACAGACCCACATAGCTTCTGCTTGTTCAGTCAAAATAAGTGCCTACAACACATTGAACCTAAGTCCTATGGGTGTTATACACTCAGTGGTGAACTGCTTCTCTTGGTATCTCTAGAGTGAGTGAGTCTGTCTAGCAAGTGCAAGGAGTACAAGGGTGACTGGACTCACATAGCTAGCCAATCAGACACCTCTGCAGCCTGGGAGGGGTGGTTTCTAAGAGGGGCACCTGTCACTCAACCCCAGTGCAGGTGGTGTCCCTAATATATGCAGAATGGCTGGGTGTGCTTACCCAGCGGTCCTGTGGTAACAAGTAGTCGTCATACAGTTACAATAAACATTAATATATCCGGACATCATACCGCAATCCCGGTCACTGTGCGACATAACATTTCCACACAGTTATTTATATGTCACACAGCGAGTGGGCACACATTGTGTCGCTATTACATAACAATGGTCCCCAACTCCATCGACCAAGATATTAATATGATTCCAAGCTCGTCTATCACGACTGAAAGACCGTATACTTTTACAAGGTGGTGAGGGCCCTCCCTGCTAGGTGCAGCTAGCTACTAGCTGATGACAAGTCTCGGACCTTTCTAGTGAATAAAAGTGTGCACAGACTGCAATGTTTGCGTCTTTCTTTCCTTCTTTGGTTCTGAGGGTTCAGTTGGGAAAACCAGCCTCGTCCGGTATTCAGCTTTAGACCTTGTATATAGGAGATATAGGATATTGTATATAGGATATATATAGGACAGTGTATATAGGATATATAGGGCATTGTATATATGCCACATATATAGGACATTGTATAAGGATATATATGGGACTTTGTATAAGGACATATAGGATATTGCATAAGGACATATATGGGACATTGTACATTGTATATAGGATATATATATATATGGGACATTGTATATAGGATATATATGCGAAATTGTATATTGTATGAGGATATATAGGACATTGTATATAGGATATAAATAGGACACTGTATAAGGATATATAGGACATTGCACAATGCATAAGGATATATAGGACATTGTAAATAGGATATATATAGGACACTCCATAAGGATATATATGGGACATTGTATATGGGATATATATGGGACATTGTATATAGGATATATATGGGACATTGTACATTGTATATAGGCTATATATACGACATTGTATATGGGACATTGTACATGGTATATAGGATATATATAGGACATTTCATGAGGATATATATGGGACATTATATATAGAATATATATGGGACATCGTATATACGGTATATAGGACACTGTATAAGGATATATAGGACATTGCACAATGCATAAGGATATATTGTATATAGGATATATATGGGACATTGTATATAGGATATGTATGGGACATTGTACATTGTATATAGGATATATATAGGACATTGTATATGGGACATTGTACATCGTACATAGGATATATATATAGGACATTTCATGAGGATATATATGGGACGTTATATATAGAATATATATGGGACATTGTATATAGGATATATATAGGAAATTGTATATTGTATAAGGATATATATATGGGAGATTGTGCATAGGATATATAGGGGACATTGTATATTGCATAAGGATATATATCACATTGTATATAGGATATATAGGACACTGTATGAGAATATAGATGGGACATTGTATAAGGATATATATTCGGGACATTGTATAAGGATATATATGGGACTTTGTATAAGGATATATATGGGACATTGTATGTAGGACATATAGGACATTGTATATAGGATATATATGGGGCATTGTATAAAGATATATATGGGACAATGTATATGGGATATATATAGGACATTGCATAGAGGATATATAGGACATTCTATATAGGATATATATGGGACATTGTATAAGGATATATAGGACATTGTATATAGGACATTACATAAGGATATTTATGGGACATTGTATATAGGATTTTTAGAGGACATTGTATATATGATATATACATATAGAACATTGAATACAGGATATGTATGGGACATTGTATAAGGATATATATGGGACATTGTATATAGGATATATATAGGACATTGTATATAGGATATGCATAGGCCATTGTATAAGGATATATATAGGATATTGTATATATAATATATAGGACATTGCACATAGGATATATATAGGACATTGCACATAGGATATATATAGGACATTTTATATAGGATATACATCGTACAACTATTAGACTGTAACATTCAACAAAATGACTTACCCTTATAATTAAATACAAATCAAATAAAAACTAACCTGCTTCTGTTGGTAGATTAATGGGAGGTTCATCATCCTCGTCACTCTTACCATCCTCGTCACTCTCATCATCCTCGTCACTCTCATCATCCTCATCACTCTCATCATCATCGTCACGCTCATCAGCCTCATCATCCTCGACAGCCTTGGCACTTTCATCACCCTCATCATCCTTTAATTTGTCGTCATTATCGCCATCATCCTCAGCAGGCTCTGGTTTGACGTCAGTGTCATCAGATTCATCCTCATCATCATCCTCATACGGCACTGGTTTATTGTCGGTGCCGTCAGATTTATCCTCGTCATCATCCTCAGAGGGCTCTGGTTTGTCGTTGCTGTCATCAGATTCATCCCAGTTATGATCCTCATACAGGTCTGGTTTGGGGTCGTCAGATTCATCCTTGTCATCAACCTCATACCGCTCTGGTCTTCCGTTGTCGTCAGGCTCAGCCGTAGCGAGTTCATAAGGCTTAAGCGTGTTGGACTCCTCCAGGACTTCCCGCAAAGAACAATACAAGAATTAGGTCACCAATGTGAAGCATAACGACGACCTTAAACAAGCTACTGATGGAGGAAGGTGACAGAGAACTGAGGGACAGAGTTCTAATCCCACAAGTGCCTTCTCCCCATCACCCGAACCCCGACAGCAAACTCAAAGTCTGACTTTAACTGCATACCAGAGTTGGTTTGGGGTTTCAGGTTTACTAAAAGGAGAACTTCATTCATCTACTGTCGCTGTATAATAATTCAATCAAATTCAACACTGTATAATAATTTAATTTAATTTTGTAGAGAAGGACGGGATGGCTGAATGAATTGAGCGTCCTTTTCCCGCTTTAGTAGGTCGTGGAATTCAAAATGACTCAAACCCAATGACTTACAAATTGATACTTCTCGCTACCTAGCCTGGTGCTTGTCCAACTTTCTATTGTAGCAAAGTGAACGGAAAACAGGTTTCAATGCAACTGTCATATCAATAGTTCCCATAGTTACATAGCCCATGTTCTGCATTTTGTAAATGAATAACTGATCCCATGTTCATCCAATCATGCCCCATGTTTGCAAGATGAACTACTAACGATGGATTACTAACGAAGCAGCAAGAGATCAAATTACAAAGAACGCAAAACAGAGCCCTCAGAACAGTATTCCAAGACAAGATACTAAGTGTGGTTGAAATGCATAGCAGAGCAGGGCTGGACACTCTGGATGTGCGTAGGAACCTACACCTAATGACGTTGATGTGTAAACGTGCGAGTGATGACAAATACATAGATCGCACAACCAGGGTAACGAGAAGGGGGACATCGACTCTGCTCTGGGTGCCCAACCCTAATACAAATAAGTTAATGAGAGCTCCGATTTACAAAGGAAGTGTCATGTGGAATGAGCTCCCAACCAAAACCAGAGAAGCGGGTTCGATCCTTGCCTTTAAAAATGCATACAGAGCTCACCTGGTTATTCAGGCCCAAAACCTGGCACTGCAAATATATAATACGACCTGCTGAACGACCCATTGACTTCGCCCTCTCTCATGCCTGCTCTCTCCCTGCGTGTCCGCCCCCCTACCCATGGACCCCTCCCCCCCATCCACATTTGACAAACAACTATTATAACTCAATGACTCGAGACCCACTACCCCTACTTTAGACCCATTACCACCACTGAATAACTACATCTTCAACCAGCAATGCACACAATATAAACCACTATACATGCACAACATGGCACTATTTAAAGACTAACCGTTATTAAAAAGGGATGAAAGTGATCTCCGGGAAAAAAAAAAGCGGAAATGCTGATATTCTCCATAGGTTTAGCATTGTCAGGGAATCGCGGAAAATTCCAGGAAGTCAGGTTTCATATATATTGGTATACGCTGATGTATAGTGCTGCGCCGTTTGAAGCATTATTAGCAGTATACACTGATAGTGCTGCGATGTTTGAAGCATTATTAGTAGTATACGCTGATAGTGCTGTGGCGTTTGGAGCATTTATTAGTAGTATACACTGATATTGGTGCGGTGTCTGCGCCACGTATTAGCATAGATCTACACTGTTGGTGCTGCGGGATTGAAAAATCCCGGAAATCCGCGGAATCCCGGAGATCTTTCATCCCTGTTAAAACCAAATCTAACTGATATACAAACACAGCATATCATTTAACCACTAGTGTACATTACTGCACACTCTATCTTGATGCATATACCTTGCACTATGTTGAGTACATATGCTGTACTTGCACTATGTTGAGTACATATGCTGTACACTATGCAGCATAGGCTGCTCCCCCACTTTCTTTTATGTTCAGAATGGGTTGTGCTGCACACAATGCAACACATTCCACTTCCACTATGTACAGATGAAATGCGACCACTCCGAAGGCTGGAAGACCAGTGCCCAGGCATTGACAAAATATGTATTCAGATGAATAAAAATATTTACCAAAAAAAAAAAAACATGTCCAGAGATGTTCATCAGTAACTCAATCCACAATTTCAATTTCACTGCATTCAAAACCTGCAAATACACAAGATACGCGAACCAGGTTAGCATTCTGCTTGTCATCCCCGATGCAATGCAGGACCGGGTACATTATTGAAGGTCTTTAAAGGCACCGGGTGTGGCAGAAGGGGACTGTACTCATAGGGCACCTGGAGTGGCAGAAGGGGACTGTACTTACAGGGCACCTGGAGTGGTAGAAGGGGACTGTACTTACAGGCCACCTGGAGTGGTAGAAGGGGACTGTACTTACAGGGCACCCGGTGTGGCAGAAGGGGACTGTACTTACAGGGCACCCGGAGTGGTAGAAGGGGACTGTACTTACAGGCCACCCAGTGTGGCAGAAGGGGACTGTACTTACAGAGCACCTGGAGTGGCAGAAGGGGACTGTAGTTATATGGCACCTTGAGTGGCAGAAGGGGACTGTACTTACAGGCCACCCAGTGTGGCAGAAGGGGACTGTACTTACAGCTTTTTGCTGACACTGTTGCAGCAAGGCAGATTAACGCTAGAACGAAGACGGCCCGCATGGTGATGATGGTAGGTGGCGTGTTTGGAGGAGGGTTGCGGTGCGCTGCCTTTATACACGACACGGGGCTGCAGCAGCTGCGATACCATGAGTGACGGCCCAGCTGTGAACGCCCCCACACCGGGATGCCGTGCCGCTTGTCGATATGTGGTGACTCAACACGACTCACGCTGACTCATGCTGACTCACGGGGGGACTTATCCTAGAATAAGAGTCCCCCCACCCTGGATAAGTTCCCCCCACTCTGGATAAGTTCCCGCCACTCTGGATAAGTTCCCCCCACCTTGGATAAGTTCCCCCCACTCTGGATAAGTTCACCCCACTCTGGATAAGTTCCCCCCACTTTGGATGAGTTCCCCCCACCCTGGATAAGTTCACCCACTCTGGATAAGTCCCCCCACTCTGGATAAGTCCCCCCACTCTGGATAAGTCCCCCCACTCTGGATAAGTTCCCCCCACTCTGGATAAGTTCCCCCCACCTGGATAAGTTCCCCCCCACTGGATAAGTTCCCTCCACTCTGGATAAGTTCCCCCCACTCTGGATAAGTTCCCCCCACCTGGATAAGTTCCCCCCACTCTGGATAAGTCCCCCCACTCTGGATAAGTTCCCCCCACTCTGGATAAGTTCCCCCACTCTGGATAAGTCCCCCCCCCCCACCTGGAATATTGATTACAGGGTGTTCAAACTTCATGTGATAAAACATGTCTTCTTTACCAGCAAGGGGCCTAACCTCTGACACTTTCACACTCAGATTTTAACCAAA
Organism: Branchipolynoe longqiensis; assembly: GCA_030323885.1. Lineage (NCBI taxonomy): Eukaryota > Metazoa > Annelida > Polychaeta > Phyllodocida > Polynoidae > Branchipolynoe > Branchipolynoe longqiensis. The sequence goes on from CM059198.1 coordinate 2,039,847, forward strand.
CACTGCCAGTACCCTAAATAATATTCCATTTATATTTTATTTATTTTATTTTTGATTATGCATGTACATGTATACATACACATACTTTTAAAGGTACATGTATATATGCACATATGCACATACATATGTATGTATTATATATAATTCACAACGAGACAGGTGTGGTATAATTTGCATTTATTCAGAACAAGAGAAACACAGGCTCAAGAAAAGGGAGAACAGGACACTTCGGCAATCTCAACCCTACCGAACCGACCGCCGCGAGCTACTGTCCCTATGTAGTTGAGGGGTGGGCGGCGGCTGAATCAGTCTGGGTGTAGTGGGCGGGTTGGTATCCGAGCGACGACTGATGGTTAGTCGTGTGCGCGCGGTCAGGTTGGTTTCGTATGATGCGAAATCAATGCGATAGGTGGCAGCAGGGTCGGCGCTGGAGTAGGGTGGGGTCGCCCCAGCAGGGATCCGAGCGGGTTAGTTAGTTCACAGATGGCAGGTGGCGGTTCAGTCGTTGTGCAGCTTGAGAGTCTACCACCAAACGTCCCGCTGCGAATTACCCATGTTAGGGCTAACATGGACAATATACAATATATAAATAATATTGCAATATCAGGTGAAGAATAACTTACCAGTGTTCCTAAATGTAAGGATGACTGGGCCAGATCCTTCACAATGGTAATCCATTTGCAAGTAGCAAGTTGACTGTTGTGTAGTGTGTGCCTTCAGAAAAATGTGTGTGCAGTACACTGTGGCACAGACCCTTATAAACCAAGTCCAATCCACTCTCACACCTATTCAAAGGGCATAAGCTCTGACACATTCACACTCAGTGAACTCAGCTGTCAGTAGAGGTGCAGCCCAGTGAACCATTGGCAACCTGAGGTGTGAAAGCTTTCCTTGGCAGTTTTTCGTTCACACATGGGTTAACTTACCAGTGACAAATGGAGGACCACGCTACAATATATGATGCAGTCATCTCTAAATACAGTATGTATTCACATATATATATATATATATATATATATAATTATGTAGTCACATATATAGGTCTCCTCATGTATATATGTATACATATATGTATATGTGAATGGATGATGAAAAAAATAGACATATATATATATAGGTGCATATGTAATATTTATATATGTATATACACATAGGTATATGTATATTTATATGTATACTCATATGTATGTATATTTATATTTATATCGATATATAGTGTAGTGGTCTGCACTGACCTCTCAGGCAAGTAACCACATAGACAGGTGGGCGTGGGGAGTGTATTGATATCAGGGAGCCTAGGTGGTGTAATGGTTAGCACACTGGCCCGGAATGCAAAGAGATGTGGGTTCTAGGCGCAGTATTTCCCATTTTCATCACCCCCACGACAATATATATATATTATATATGTATATCCATGTACATGAAAATAAAAAAATAATGCCAATAATAATTAAAAATAATACGGTAATAATAATGACAAGTCGGGTCGGATCAAGTCGGTCAGAGTCAAGTCTGGCAGGGTCACGTCAGGTCAGGTGAAGTCGGGTCGGTTGAAGTCGGGTCGGGTGAAGTTGGGTCGGGTGAACTCAGGTCGGTTCAAGTCGGGTCGGTTCAAGACAGGTCGGTTCAAGACAGGTCGGTTCAAGTAGGGTGGGGTCAAGTAAAGTCGGGTCGGCGAAAGCCAGATCGGGTAAAGTCGGGTCGGGTAAAGTCGGGATGGGTAAAGTAGTGTCCGCTAAAGTCATGTCGGCTAAAGTCGGGACGGCTAAAGTATGGTCGGCTAAAGTTGGGTCTGGTAAAGTCGGGTCCGTAAAGTCATTGGTTTGTTTGTTTGTTTACCGACCACCCAGCACAAAAAGTAGACATCTACTTTAATCGACACAACTTTGTCCCACACGACTTTACCCGTCCTGACTTTAACCGACCTGACTTTACCCGACCTGACTTTACCGGACCTGACATTACCCGACCTGACATTACCCGACCTGACTTTACCCGACCTGACTTTACCTGTCGGGTCAACTCATGTCAGGTTAAGTCGGGTCGGATCAAGTCGGGCAGGGTCAAGTCTGGCATGGTCAAGTCAGATCAGGTGCAGTCGGCTTGGGTCGGGTGAAGTCGGGTCATGTGAAGTCAGGATGGTGAAGTCGGGTCGGGTGAAGTAGGGTCGGGTGAAGTCGGGTCGTGTGAACTTGGGTCGGTTCAAGACGGGTCGGTTCAAGGAGGGTCGGTTCAAGTAGGGTTGGGTCAAGTAAAGTCGGGTCAGCTAAAGCCGGATCAGGTAAAGTCGGGTCGGGTAAAGTCGGGATGGGTAAAGTCATGCCGACTAAAGTCGGGTCAGCTAAAGTCGGGTCGGCTAAAGTCGGGTCTGGTAAAATTGGGTCCGGTAAAGTCGATGGCTTGTTTGTTTCGCGACCCCCCCGCACAAAAAGTAGACATCGGTTATTTGGGGGTTGGGTAAAGTCGAGTCAGATGTAGTCGAGTCGGGTAAAGTCCAGTGAGGTAAAGTCGAGTCAGGTAAAGAAGAGTCGGGTAAAGTAGAGTCGGGTAAAGTACAGTCGGGTAGTACAGTCGGGTAAAGTCGAGTCTGGTAAAGTCGATTAGGGTAAATTTGCTTAGGGTAAAGCCAGGTCGGGTAAAGTAGAGTCGGGTAAAGTCAGGTCGGGTAAAGTAGAGTTGGGTAGATAGAGTCGGGTAAAGTAGAGTCAGTTAAAGTAGAGTCCGGTGAAGTTGGATTGGGTAAAGTAAAGTCGGGTAAAGTACAGTCGGGTAATGTCGAGTCTGGTAAAGTCGAGTAAGGTAAAATCGCATAGGGTAAAGCCAGGTCGGGTAAAGCCAGGTCGGGTAAAGTCGAGTCGGCTAAAGTCGGGACTGCCGGCCCCGGGTCTCTCGACCTGCCGGCGCCGGGACTCTCGGCCTGCCAGCGCCGGGTCTCTCCTCCTGACGGCGCCGGGACTCTCGGCCTGCCGGTGCCAGGCCTCCCGGCACCGGTCTTCCCTTAAATAATATGAATGGAAATAAAAAGTGATAACCAACAATAAAATAAATCAAATAAAATAATATTTAAGGTAGGTTTTTCTTAATGTTGTACCAGCAAGACAAGCCATATTTGTGGTGGTAATGCATCAGATGCATAATCACAGTTAATTATTTATTATGCATATATATATTGGTATGCAAAAAATATATCTAAATGATGTACAACAGTCCCCACAGGACCTCCCCCAGTGGCAAGTGGAAGTATATGAGTGGGCCACAGACCAGCATATACCCCCATGGTTGACTGGAGGTTCCTCTATTGTTTAGGATTTATGGCTATACCAACACAGTACTATCATGGGCAGTTCTGTCCTGTAGACATGTGTTGTAACTACTGAATTATTTCCTAATATTCACTGTTAATTTACTCGATCCGGTCCCAACTAAATGTCCTAGGAATATTCAGGAAATTAGATATAATTTTTGGCTTTCTAGTGATGTATTGTAATATGAAAACATCCCAAAACTCAGTGTTCCACAACCATATTTGTGAACCTGCACATTAATCTTATATGAAATTCGACCTTCGAAATTGAACCGGGGCTCGAATTAGGTACTTTAACCACCGTAGCTCAAACGAGGTAAGCTCTCCAACCTGTTTACGTAGATGCAGCAATTATTTTGTTTATTTTATAGTCTACAATTTTAGGTTTGTTGAACTGGTCATATATGAATTGAATAAATTGTGAATACTCTTTCTAAAAATAGTGAATTAACTGACTGTCAGATAGTCTCTGGGCGAGGGCGGGGGTTGTCCTGGGGGCGTTAATCTGTTACACTGGATAAGTTGTTCCATGGACAAGTTCCTCCATCACCTCAAGGGGCGATATCCTAGGATAATTTGCCCCCCACTCTGGATAAGTTGTCCACCACAGCGTTTTCAAACTTCACACGAAAAAACATGTCTTCTTGACAAAGATGCAATAATTATTTTGTCTTATAGTCTAGAATTCTAGGTAGACTGAACTGGTCATATGTTCACATAAAATTGACACATCAACAACATTATTTCAGCATTTTAAAGAAAGTCTAACTTTAAAATATTTACCATCGTTAAACAAATTGGAAACAAGACCCAGCACACTCTGCTTCTTTCAATAACACCTTAACTGTTTGTGATGGCCTTATACCACGACCCAAAGTATTCACAAGATAGTTTTTCCTCGAATTTAACATGTTCTTATGGATAAACATTTATTGGCAACAAATGGCAGATTGACATTAATCTACACACAAATCCCATGATTGCTTATGAGAGTAAATGTATGTCATGAGCTTCACACCCACACATTGACTTTCCGTATTTTAGGAGTCAGGCTATTTTGTCCCATTGCAATTATGATTATTCATACTCTGTGTTCCTATATTTCTAATACACCAAAAGTGGTACTGCGGTATAAAATTCATATTATGAGTAAAATGTCAAAAGGTGCAAGTTACCCAGCTCCAGTTAAGGTCATTGGAATATTATTTAATCCTATTGCAACGATAATCTATGTAATAATATGTTATTTCCAAAGATTCCAGGTGGGACAAGTTAATCAGGGTGGGGGGTGGGGGTTATCCTGGGATATGTTCCTCCATGGGGGGGAAGTTGTCCGGGGGGGGGGGGACGTTATTCGGTTACATTGACACCGTGACCCAATATCCCACTCAGTCACATCCTGACACTGAGCTAACCAGTCATTGCTGTATCCTATTAATGCCAAGCACGAGGCTAGGAAGCGACAAGTATTAATTTGATAAGTCATTGGTTTGACTCGACTGGGACCCGCGCCTGGTCCAACCCAATAGAAAAGGTGTCGGAATGCTGGGTTATGGATATAGGCCCCACGAATTTGCAAGAAATATGCTAAATATATTGTCCACTGCTTGTCTATGGTGGACTGCTATTTGTTAGTGAAGAAATGGTGAAATCATGGATTAATACATGTTAAACGTCGAATTGAGAGCTTTCTGTGGCTAGACTTAATGAATTAATCAGTTGTAATGGCTAGTGAATACCAACTGCTACTGGATCGATTTTTGCCGGATACTAAGTGGCACTGGTCACTGGATTACTTGGTGCAGGATAGCGAGTGACTAGAGTTACTAAATAAATTGTTACAGGATAATGAATGGCTAAGGTTCTTGAATAAATTGCTACATGATAGCGGGTGGCAAATGTTATTAGATAAATTGTTGCAGGATAGTGAGTACCTATACTTACTGGATTAATTACTACCAGATAATGAGTGGGAATAGTTACTAGATGAATTGTTCCAGGATAAAGAGTAGTTGAAGTCACTGTATGAATTGTAGCAGGATGGTAAGCACTTACTGGATTAACTATTACACAATAGTGAGTGCAATATTTACTGGTCGAATTGCTACAGGATAGTGAGTGGCGATAGTTATGGCTATAGTTACTGGATGATGTGCTACAGGATAGTCGGTGGCAATAGTTACTAGGTGATTTGTTGCAGGATAGTAGGTGGCTATAGTTACTGGATGATGTGCTACAGGATAGTTGGTGGCTATAGTTACTGGGTGATTTGTTGCAGGATAGTAAGGTGGCTATAGTTACTGGATGATGTGCTACAGGATAGTCGGTGGCTATAGTTACTGGGTGATTTGCTGCAGGCGACTAAGTGTCAAATGGCTGGTGATACTGCGCGTCTCACTCGGGTAATAAGCGCACCTACACCACTGGAGGATAAGCGTATTGCTGACTCTATTCCAGAAACTCCTGAGTGGCACCACAGCAGACAGGCGGTCATGGAAGAAATCCTGGAACAAAAGTTTATGCAAAACCCATGCCTAGCGGAAAAACTAATTAGGACAGGCAACATGACATTGCACGAAGCAACTTCCAACCAATATTTCGGAATTGGAACAACCTAACACAGCAGGGACTTCAGGGAGAAATCCTTTAAGGGACTAAATAAGCTAGGCCTAGCACTCCAGGCCACATGTGAACGCCTTAGGACTACCCAAACTAAAGGACAGTAAATAACAGAATTTAACTAGAGGCAGTGAAAAGTTTGTTATCCTTTTGTCTTGATGGTGTTTGCTCACATTTGTTTGCCGTTGTGACCCTGATTGCTGCCCGGTGGCTCATGTAAGCACTTTCTCCAAATCTAGTAGTCTCTCATTAATATTGGATCACACTCATAAATGACAGAATTGTTCTATTTATCCTTGTTAAGGCACTTGACCGCAGTGTTGACACTACCAATACCAGTCACAGTGTCTTTGTATTTCTTTAATCGTCACATTCAATTAAATGTGTGGTTTAAATTACATTTGAAGTTACTTAGTTGTAAACTATGGTATTATGCTCAGTTCACCTCAAATTTGAAGCATGTTCAAACTACAGCCGGAAATATAACCCATATGCATTAGTTTTATTATCTAGGTCCCAAAACTGACTAAGATGTGTCCAAGTATGGTCGTCATGTGTGGCCTGAGGTTGATCACCACACAACAATGTGATCAATTGTCATTATTTTGGTACTATTGTCTACTACATTGACAGATATATATATTGTAGAGCATGTAAATTGCCACACAACTATGTGGTTGAATGTAATTGTTTTGTTGTTGCCAACTACATTGACAGAGGTATATATCCAGAACACACAAATTACCACAGCTTAAGGTGACACAGAAATCTTGTAAACAATATCTGCATGACCCCTGGTTAGTTTGACTGATGGTCCATAGTTTTGAGTTTCTGGAATTTTTTAAGATAAATATAAAAGATTGTTCACTATAACCTACCCTACTTTAGTTTGAAGTAACTTTTATTTTAAATGGCTAAGTTTGGCGATATTTGAAGTACAACCATGCCAAATTAATTTTGACAAGCATGCAAAAGCTCTGCCACCATAGGCTTCTGCTGTAACAGGTTCTATTAAATTGCACCAGTATTTCATTCTATGTGGCAAGAACTGTTTAATAGGTGCACCAGTATCTAAGTCAGATGTGTTCAAGCAAATCTAGATAATTGTTTCGGTTTTGAAAATATGATGCTTCATCGAACTAGGCGACTTTACCAGGAAACTAACAGTGATGCTGAGAGCTTTAATGATGCCTGCATGGCGCCTGATATTTGTCCAGTATGTTTCCCAATTCATTCTTGACAGTCCTATTGATTAATGTTTATCTAGATCATGTAAAGTGCTGGGTTTCAGTATTGACTATGTTGACAATAGTGAGTATGCGCACAAATATTGTCATTATGTGTGACCTGTGGTTAAATCTAATAAATGACAGTACTGGTGAAGCAATACCTGATATTCAACTAGCAGAAGAGATCAACAAATACTTTGTTGATATAGGAGCTAACCTAGCCCAACAATTTCAACCAAAAGATGATGTCCAGGAAAACTATAAGGTTGTAGTTAACCAACATAGATATGATCTCATAGAAACAACAAAAGACAAGATCCTTACCAAAGTACAAAATCTATCACCATTCAAACCTTCAGGCATGAAGGACATCAGTTCAACCTTTATCAAGGGCACCATCAAGGCTCTGATAGATGAATTTACATACCTATACAACCTCATAATTACTACTGGAATTTTCCCAGAAAAATGGAAGAGAGCAACAGTTACCCCTATACCCAAGGTAGGTAACCCAAAGTCCTGTAATGAACTGCGACCTATATCCATACTACCTCTCCCTGGCAGAATAATTGAACAGATAATTCACGACCAAATAAAAACATTTCTTGAGGACACTAACTATTTAGCCACCCAACAAAATGGCTTCAGAAAAGAAAGGTCAACGACTAAGGCACTTGCCTCATTAATGGATGAATTGTTGATTAGCACAGACAGAGGTGAGCTTACAATAGCTGTTTTTCTTGATTTCAAGAAAGCTTTTGATACAATTGACCACAAAATCCTGCTATGTAAGATCAAAAGAGCTGGACTGGGAAAAAGATCATGTAGGTTCATATCCAACTACTTAAACAATAGACAACAAGTCACAAAAATTAATAATACAGAATCCTCCACGAGAACTGTCAGAACAGGAGTGCCCCAAGGTTCCACTTTGGGACCACTCCTCTTTCTGATATTTATTAATGACCTACCATTGCTGTCTACCAGTGCTAATTTCACACTTTTTGCGGATGATGCTGTCCTCACAGTGCACAATAAAAACATTATTCTGGCAGCTACTATGGTAAACAAGGTGTTAAAAAAGGTCAATATTTGGTGTGCTGATAACAGACTTACCTTAAACACACAAAAATCAGAATATGTGATATTTGGAACAAAATCTAGAAAATCGCACG